>CAUYQG010083036.1:0-37285 GCA_963574415.1 Tarsius wallacei
GTGGTACATATACACAATGGAATACTACACAGCCATAAAAAAGAACAAAATCATGAACTTTGCAGCAACCTGGATGGAACTAGAGTCTATAATACTGAGTGACCTCTCACAGAAACAAAAAACTGAGTATCACATGTTCTCACTCATTTGGTAGACCTTGATCATCCAATGTATTGCCAAAAGAAAATGACTGACAGTGGTGGGAAACTACAGGGGGGGAGGGGTAGGGTGATGGGACTAATATCTGTCTGGGGATGGGGAGACACTTCCTATCAACAAGGGTGCCTGAACGAGGCATATTTGTAAACCTAACCCTTAACTGTACCCCACAATATCATAATAAAAAATATTGAATAATAAAAAAAAAAAAGAAAACCCTAAGAGAGAGAAAAAAAAAAAGTAATTGGCTCATGCTGTTAGCAGTAAGCTTTTCCTCTCCTTAAAAAAAAAAAAAATACACTCACATACACACACACACACACACACGCATATATATATACACATATATATATTCGCATTATTTCTGTTTCTCTAGAGAACCCTGATGAATACAAGAGGCATACAAAGGAATGAACAAAGTAAGCAGGCAAGAGAAAAGGAGGTGACTGTGGGCTTCTGTCATAATCCACTTTGTGTTGCTATAAAGGAATACCTGAGACTGGGTAATTTATAAATAAAAGAGTTTATTTTGGTTCATGGTTCTGCAGATTGTATAAGAAGCACAGCACCAGCATGTGCATCTGGTGAGGGCCTCAGGCTTTTTCCACTTATAGTGGAAGGCAAAGAGGAACTGGCCTATGTGGAGATCACATGGTGAGAGAGGAAGCATGAGAGAAAGCAAGGGCAGGGGGAGGTGCCAGGCACTTTTTAACAATCAGCTCTCCCTCGGACTAAGAAAACCAATAGGAACTAACAGATAGCGCACTGTTTCCACCCCATAACCCAAACACCTGCTACTAGGTCCCACTGCTAACACTGGGGATCAAATTTCAACATGAGGTTTGGGAAGCCAAACATCCAAGCTATAGCAGCTTCTATGGAACCATCCTGACTCTAAATTCCAGATTAGAGTGCTAGTGTTATAGGTTGTTCCACTTAGAACAGCCATCCTAGCATATCCCAGTGAGAGTCTGGCATATGTCTGAGGACAGGAATTACAGGATGGATGGAAGGGCATCTTTCAATTCTCCCTTTGAAATACTTAGATGTTAGTGCTATCCCTGACCAGGGAGTAGAAGAGAAGACTGGACACTAAGATCTCTTCTGAAGGAAGGCAAAGGAGAACTTTATAAGTATTACATGCTGTGAGCCTTCAGAGAAAGGAGAAATCATAACTCATCAGAAGGAGACTTGAATATGAGTAGAGTTTCAAGGTGGTAGGGATGGGCCTTAGGAAAGCAGGGCAAGAGCAAAGAGGAAAGCAATCCAAGCACAGGAAACAGTGTGAGCTAAAGTTAGAGGTCAAGTGTGAGTTCACTGCAGACCAGGCAGGGGGAAGGGGGTCAACCAGCCCAGCCACATACCTGGTCACATGCACCACTGCAGCTCTTTCTCTCATCAGGGCATTCCATGAGTCATATTGATGGACATATATCACCTCACCCAGTGTACACTGCCCATGTTCCTCTGTGCTAGGGTGGTTTGTATGAGATTTATAGTGTTTGCATAGGTCAGAATTACATACAATTTAGTCACTACAGCACGCTTATTACCTACTTGCAGGTATACATATTTTTGTATTGGAAATCACTAATGTTTTCTGTCACTTTGCAGTTTACAAGGTGCTTCTACATAGTATATTTCCTTAATCTTCACAATGACCCCAAAAGTAGAAGTATTACTATCTCCATCTTATGATCTAAGAATCTGAAATGTCAGGACTACAGACACTGTACCCAAGGTCTCAAGTCCAAGTCTTTTGACTCCAATATCACACTACTCTCAAAAGGATTTTTTTTCTTAGAACATTGTCTGCATCTTTGCTATTGTTATATTACTTAGGACTTAACGGCATCTTATGAAGGACATTAGCTCTTCATACCCATTAGTACAGGGTGAGCATCCTTTAATCTGAAAACCTGAAATCCAGATTGCTTCAGAAAGCTTCCAAAATCTGAAACTTTTTGAGTGCTGACATGATAGTTAAAGGAAATGCTCATCGGAGCATTTCAGATTTCAAATTTGTGGATTAGACATGCTTAGTCAGTATCATGCAAATATTCCAAAATTCAAAAAAATCTGAAACACTTCCGATCCCAAGCATTTTAAATTAGGGATCCTCAGCCTATAATGTGAGGTGCATTCACACAGCTGCCAGCACTCAGGAATTACATCCTTGGTGGCGCCTTCCTGAGCATCATATCCTTATCATTCTCAGTGCTGCTATCTTGGTTCAGGCTCACACAGCCCAGCACATCTGCCTCATTCGTTCACACATAGAGTCACACAGGCAGCTGTCCTGCTCCAGGTACCATGCTGGGTGCTGGTATACTGTGGGGATCAATACAGAGTCCCTGCTTTCAAAGAATGTACAGTCTAGACAGAGGAGGAAAGAGAGAGACGGAAATAGGAACTTACAAATAATGTGAGAAATGCCGTAATGAGGAGGCGCAGCAACGGGGTCCCTAGCATCAAGGAGAGGCGCCTGACCCACAGTCAAAGAGCTGAATGTCTAAAGCTGAGACCTTCAAGGGAAGCAAAAGTTCACAAATGAAAAAGGGGAGCAGTGTTCAAGTCAGGTAAAGGAATGGCATGAGCGAAGGAAGGTATGGCTGCCAAAGAGGATACAGGAATTTCACAGCTATAACAGAAAACAGTTTGATACACCTGGAGGATGAAAAGCTTGGGAGTTAAAGAATCTGGACTTTATCGTAGGACAGTGAAGACCATGGGAAGATTCCATGTGGAAGAGCCACATGAGAAGATTCACATTTCAAAAAGTTCTGACTACACTACAGAAAAAGGATTAGAGCAGCACTGCCCAGCAAATTACAACGTGAGCCACTTCTGCAATGTTAACTTTTCTAGAGGCCACATGAAAAGAGTCAAAAGAAGCAGGTGAAATTAATGTTTAGTTATTCATTTTAATAATAGAGTTTATCCATCCCACAATATTAGGAGGCATGAAGGAAGTGAACACTTTGGGGAAGTATTTAGGAAGGGGAACAGCAGAAATTTGTTACTCACTTAACTCTAAAGTTCATTTTACACACTAGGATCACAGTAATCTTCCTGAAATACAGCTCCAATGAAGACATTCCCCTGTTTTAGTTTTTTCCATTGTTTTCCGTTGTTTTAGCCTACCAAAGCCCAGGCTCTTTAGCGAGGTCCAGTGCACACAGCTGGACCTCTCTGCTCCCACCTGCACACCCGGCGTCTAAGATCAGGCATAACCTTCAGCAGAAGGAATGAGAAACTTTGGCTCAGCGCTCTGGAATGGAGGATCAAACCATTCTCACTGCTAGTCAGGTCCCGTGTTCCAGGTCTGAGTCCTGGCTTGGAAATCTGCCTGGGCCTTCTGGGACTGGGGTCCAGCTTCTTGGTTTCCATTCTGCTCTCTCTTCCTGGAGCTGGGATGTCTGCCCATAAACCTGAGCATGGTGGCTGGAGCCTGCTAACTGCTGACAGATTTTCTCACTCCTTTCCTCCTGACTACATCTCTGAGTGCCACCTGTTCCTATACTTCCTAGTACCAGCACTCCCCTCCTCGAGACTTGTTACCCACTTCTCAGTACCAGCTCTGCTCGCCTGGGTGACCGACCGCCTGTCATCTGTTATCACAGTCTTCTGCACAGCCCTTCCAATGCCTTGTCTGCCAGCCTAGACTTCCTCACAGCTCCTGCCCCATCCTCGAGGACAGATCTAGCCCCTTTCAGTTTGCCTTGTCTTTTGCAGTGAGTGGACATTTCTAACAATATCTTTAGCTATGACAAAGGACATTTAAGACCCCACAGATTAGATACCACTGAAACTTTTTTGTCACTATGCTTGTGTTTCCTTTGCTCCAGTCAGAATAATCTCACCATCGTTTGTTATTCATGCCTTATGATGAGAGAACTCCCTGATTTACTCCTGCCAACCTCACAGCCTGGAAAGAGATTTTTCCCATTCCATCCCCACTTGACCTAGACATTCATAATAAATATCAACTTCAAAACTTCGACAATCCACAACCCCTTCCCACCCCAAATGGAAATCATGTCTCCATCCTCTAAACTCCTGTGGCTCATTATTTTGGCTTCCCTTCTGGATCTTACTGCATTCTTCTTTATTTTAAATGTCTCATCTCCCTAAGAATATAAGCATCTTGGGAATAAGATCCATGTCTAATTACTAAGCAAAGCAAAGTAGCTAGGGAAGAGGGAAAGAGGGACGAGACAGAGGGAAAGAGGGAGAGAGAGGCGTGGCTCAGTTTCACAAAATGAGTAATGGTCCATCAAGTATTGTAATTGGGCAAGTGCACACTGTCAAATGCCTGCTTGGCATCCTTAATCAAATCATTCCTGCAGCATGCAGAATAAGAGTCCCTGTCCCTGTGGACTTTAAGGAAATTTACTGAGAATCCCTTAGGTAATAACATTATTCTTCATATGTGTTTCTTATTTTCTTCCTTTTTGCTTCTCTATTTGTAATTATCTCTCCCATCTCCCCTTCCAGCTATGCAAGTCTGGGAAAACATTATTCTTCTATCTATTCAAAATGGATTTTTATGCTCTTGGGAGTGCAAATGGGCATAACCTCGCTCACTGAATGCATCTGGAAGTCCTCACCCCAAGGTCCAGTAGTTCCCAAAAATAGAGCTGGAATAAATTCACTAGCCTAGTTGAAATCCCATTAGTTCTTCCTTTCAGCCCCTACTGGGTCCACAAATACACAACAACTTTTCTCACTGATAAAGGGAAATTCAAGGACCCTGTAAGCACAATTCTACCCTCCCCTGGATAACTTTTAAAAATTCAATGATAGTTAAAAATATACATATAATTTTTTTTAAGTACTGATAGGAGAACAAGATTCTCAAGTGGATGTTTCTGTTTATGATTAAGATGGGCAACAAATTCCTGCATCTGGTACAGTACTTGGCCTCTTGTTCCCTGTACAGCAGTGAGCTCTAAACATGGAGATTCTACAACCCTCTTTCTTGACCAATATCTGTGCCACCGTGGGAGAGTTAAGCAGATCGAACATCATTGTTTTGCACTCATTTTCCAGCTTTCTCTTGGGAATTCCAGATACTTTAGAAGATATGACAGTAATCTCACCAAATCCCCGTATGGTAGCTGGAGCACATTATCAACAAAACTGAAATAATTATAACCTACCCACCACTATATCTATCCTGCCTGCACTGTTCTATAATATTAGACATCTGAGTAGCTCTTGTGTATAATATTTCTGTTCAACTGAAAAAATATATAGTGCCAAATCCCAGGCCATGAGGTCTGAAGGCCCAATAGTCATGAGTTCTATGATGCCAAACAAACATCAAAAACCAGGTTTTATGAAGAAGCACCTAACTATGCCTGAACACGCCTCAAAGTGCTTTTAAAGTGGTTAGTCATGTCTCCCAGCTTCCCTGGCTGGTTGATGAGCTCCATTTCCATGATGAAGCTATAGGTGCCGAGTTTCCTTCAGAAACATCCAAGAGTCTTTCTTGCCTCACAGATTGGATGGGGCTGTGGAAAGGCAGCAGAGCTGGAGATAACCTCTCAAAATCCCATGTGTCCAAGCTGAGATGAAATGTTCAAGCCCTGTCTTCTGGGATGCTCTTTCTGGAATTGGAGCCCTGGTATCCTTGTGGCAAGTATCTGGGGACAGAGTGCTATCAGTGGACAGTCCTCATAATTAGAACCGACATCCTTTTCTGGCCCAGCACAGGGTGAATATTAACTTTCAAGGTATGGGGTAAGAACTAATCTATTGATTGACTTCAGAGCTGGATAGATCTTCGGCAGGGAAGAAGGATAGTTTAAGCACCACTTATTTATGCATCAGATGTCCAGAAGATGAAAAACAGGAAGCACTTTAAGAATAAAATCAGAAACCAACTACATGAGTCTGGAAAAACATTATTTTTCTATCTATTCAAAATGGATTTTTGTGCTCTTGAGAGTGCAAATGGGCATAACATTTTTAGAGTAAAATTTAGCAATACCTCTTAATATTAAAAACACATTCCCTTTGAAGGAATAATGTCACTGCTAAGGATTTACCCTATGGATATGCATGGAATATTTCAACCAAATGTATGTACAAGGATGGTCACTGAAGCATTATTTGTCATGAATAAAAATACATCAATATGTTCATTATTATATGGGCTGGTTAAATAAAAATGGTACATCCATATAATGGATTACTAGGCAATGGTTAAAAGAATGAGATGGATCTGTGTGTGCCAATATGAAAAGATTTCCAAGACCCAGCATTAAAGGAAAAATGCCAGGTCCAGAACAATATATGTAGTATGATCCTTTAATTGTTACGGCACACATATATACGTGGAGACAGGTCCATTGGGCATTCAGGCATATGCACCATTTCTTCTTCTGGAAAGAATCTCAAGAAATGATTAGCAGTGGTTGACCTTCGGCAAGTGAACTTGAGGTGGGGTGGAGGAATAGCTTAACAGGTTGGGTGACATTTGGGAGAAAGATCAGGGCTCCATGTAGGTTTCTTACTTTACTCCACAGTATTGAAAATTCTAATAAATATTCCATTATTATTTGAATGGGTTTCTATATTAGTGTCTTCAACAGCACTGGGTGGGGTGTGTGGCCAAAGAGGGAAGAAGAAAGAGATCTTAGCAGAGAAATGTTTGATTCTCTCAGCCAGCTAAGCTAAAGAGGGAATATTTTAGTCTATAGAGAGGAAGAAGTTGATCTCTGCAAAAAATCTTTACTGTGTGCTATGGAGGAGGCGGAAGTGAAGAGAGTAATAATTGTCTCATCTGGGTTTTCAATTGAATTTAATTTTTCTACTTCTCTACTTTGGAAAAGAGATTTTGCTAAGAGGAACTAGTCCTTACTGAAAATATGAGGGACCAAAATGCCCAGTTCTCCAGAAAGGGTTAGAAGGAGCACTCTTATCTCCTCCCCATCCCGCTGGCCAATGGGAAGGCTGGAAAAGAGGTGCTGGAGGGAATGCTGACAACCCTACTTAGCAATAGGCCTTCAAGTGTAAGGAATAGAAACCAGCAGCAAAGAACAGACTGTCAAGAGCGCCAGTGGCTCTCTTTCCACTGAACAGCATGACTCCTTTGTTTTCTTGGGCCTGGGAAAGAAAAAAAAAACCCTTTCACTCTTACGTAGTCTTGAACCGCAGCTTCATTAATCCATTTCATGGTCAAGGTTGTTGTGGCATATTTGATTATTTATCTAGACAGTATGAAGAGGTAAAGCAAGACAGACTCAAAAGAATCCTCTGCGCTCAAAGTGTCACCCGTCATACACTTTTGTTTGTGAGACACATGGAGGTTTTCTATTGGCCACAATCTCTCTCGATGGCTTTCATGATGGAGAAAGGTTAACAACATGTATCTGAGCAAAATAGCCACTGACATTGACCTGGTTACAAGTCCTATTAAATAAGCATGACTAACATTTTTTTCTACCCAATGGTGACCCCACAGAATCAGCACCGAATTTCCCCATCTTCTCACTCATCATTCAAGCTTTCATCACAGGACTGTAAAGGGCAGGTAGACAAAATCAGAAGCCTTGTTGGATAATTCCTGAATGTTGGAGCTTCTTCAGGGAAGCAAACCTTCCCCTCAGGGCAGGTTACTTCAGCTAGTTACAGCACAGGGCTAATGAGGCCAAGGTCATGAGTTTGTTTACCCTGAGGGTCAATTAGCTTTGATCTGCTTCATGGCCACATCCTATATCCCTCAATCCAAACAGCTGTTTCAAAAATGGATGCCCTTGATGACAAGGGGGACTGGTCCAAAGTAAAATAGATATAATAGTTCAAATTTATCATGCTCCTAAAAAAAAGGACAAAGAGCATATTAAAAACATTAACATTACATCAACTGGTATTTATTCCAAAGAGATCAGGAATAACATCAAACAGATCTCAAAGGTCTATACAACTGTTAAATTGCTTACCAGACAAAAAATAGTAGTGTATTCAGAGACAACTATTTCTCCTTAAGAAAAAGGTTGTACTGTGAACCCATTTTTCCACTAAAATAATTCTTTGAAAAAATTATTTCATCTAGCATATTAAGAAAGTTCTACTTATTTTAGATATTTCCCCAGGGAAGAAACTTGAATTGAGATGAGCTCTGTCAAATTCGACAACCTTTATATTTCACTAAGTATTTTATATAAAACTAAACTGAAATCAACATTTTAGTCATTATTTGATCTGAGCATTTTCCATGCTAATTAGATACTGCATTTCTCTTTCATAAATTGATAGTTTTTCAAATCGACCCAGTTCTTCCTTCACAAATATGTTCTTCACCCACACACTATACGTAAAATACCTTCTTTCTTCAGTTGGGTTACAGAACTCAACACTGATGCTTTCCAATCATTCATAAATAGATGCAAACTGTCCTTCCTCACACTCCTACCCACCTCCTCATTTTTAAATTTTCCAACAAAATCCACAAACATAATCAATATCTAAATACCACATAACCAGTATCTGAAACACATATACAGACCTAGAATTAACCTTGAGGGCTATCTCACACACTCACCTTGACCCAGAACTAACTTTGGAGGCTACCTCACACAGTCCTAGAATTAGCATTGGGAGGCCTTCTCACATCCTCACCTTTGAAAGTGTAAGTTCTCTGTTTTCAAGATAATAAAAGAAGACTTTGCAATGCTGCAATTCAGAGTCACCATTTCTAATCCGTAATCCCAGAAATGGGCAGCCACACTGTTCCCTTACTGATAGGAGTCTGTCCTCCTCCAGGGGGAGGAAGAAGTCTCACCTTCTCTGTTTCTCCCAGTCACCTACTGGTGTCCCCAGAAAGACTAAAAGAAGAGTCTAAGGAAGGCAGGTATTCAGTTCTGGAGCATAGCCATCTCTTCCAGAAACTACTCTACCTATCACTGCTCATTGCCTTCAAAGGAGCACTGGATCCAGGCCTTGGGAAAGATACCTGTAATCTCTTAGAGGGTGAGCATCTTTTGGTAATGATCTGGGAAAGTATGTTACTACTCAGAGAGACTTCAGCTGACCATGTATATATCTTGATCCAAAGACATGTGGCTGAACCTTGGATGGCATACACCACTTCAGGCTGAGGACGGAGAGTTTAGAAATGGAATCCACATCCTTTTCTATCCTAGACTTTTCATTTTCCCCAGCATCTTTAAAGAACCCTCCCAGTTCTCCATGGGTTGTCAAGCCACCCACAGTTCCTCTGTTTACCCCCATAAAGGACAGGAACATAACACATAAAATAAGGTGCCCCAAATCCCTCAAGCCACGAAAGATTATACATAAACATCATTGTCCTTAATAAAACTTTACATAGTATGTAGTTTTCCACTTACTACTTGTTTATGAGGTCACTAGGAAAACCCTTGCTCTTTTCATGTCTTCCCTCTGCTGTTTATCTTTGATATCCTCCCTTCTCCCTCCCTACGTTTTTCCTTCTTCTTTATCCTATAGTATAGAGCCCCTTTTCTTCTTGACTATGTAATTCTAAATACAAGCTCTGCCAGGAACCCTAAGCTATTGCTGCGTCCTGCTGATTTACACCAGCTGTGCCTTATGGCGGGTAACCCCTGCTTATAACAGGGTCTCCTTAGATCTTCCTTTGAGAACAGAATGCTGCATATACATCTAAAAGTTGCAACCAGTGGGGTGGAAAGAGAGTCAAAAATAAATAGATCCTGCTTTGAACTACTAATCACATTAAATAAGAAAAAAAAAATACAACTAGAGGGGGAAAAAAAGCTACCCAGAGTTGTAGTTTAAAGATGCACAAAACCAGCTGCAAATATGATCTGCCCCTTCAAACATCCCACTTCCAATGACATGTGAATTTTCTCAGTATTAATGGGGGCAGGAGTGGAGGAAGGGAAGACCGTCGTCATGAAGAACTCAAATGACAACTAAAAGTACACTCTAAAGTTAAAAGAGAATGGCCAGGAACTTTATCATGCAACTGAAGTTTACAAAGCTTTGAGAATCTTATATGATTGTAAAAGCCAAGTCCATGAGCAACAGTTGGGAATTAGAGCACAATGACGTTATTCTGCAACTTCAGGCAAGTCACAGTCTTGGATCATCAGTTTTCCTATGAACTCCCTCCCCGAGGAGTCCCAGGCAAGGTCACCAGATGGTTTGTGTATACTGAACTGTCTGGCCTGCTTATTTTCCATTATGAAACCATGTGTAATTGTCCTGTGTGTGAATATGATCAGATATTGTGAATGACTATCGTTAGAATATAATCATCCCTTGTCTCTGCCCCGGTGCACTGCATTCCAGTCTCAAAACTGAACTCAAGTCATTCCAGCTCCATAGGATAATGGACAAATGCCATTTTTTGTCAAAATAAAAATCTTCCAGATTGTAAATGTATTTATTAGTTTCAAAAACTCTGGCTAACCTCACAATCAGGGACACAAACATAATCCATCTGAGGCAAGAGGACATCAGCAGTCTGAGAAAAATAGGATAAAGTTAACTGTTTATTCCAAAGCTCATCTACTTACAAGTTAAGTTCCCAAAGACTGTCTTCAAGTCTATTTCTCTGTAAATCCAAAAGACATTAAACAAGGAACTGCTAATATCTTCTGCTGGTGGCAGGCAGAATTGGTACACTTTAGTGCAGGACAGCTTTGATCCATCTATAAAAGTTCTTAGGATGAAAATGTGTAGGAGATTGCACTTCTATACTTATTTTATTCACTTGAAATAGTTAAAGTTTCTGTCCACTGAAGACAGCGGCAAGCCGGGCTCGGTGGCTCAGCCTGTAATCCCGCGCTTTGGGAGGCTGAGGTGAGTGGATTGCCTGAGCCCGCGGGTTCGAGACCCGCCTGGGCAATTTGGCGAGACCTCATCTCTACAATAAATAAAAAAATCAGCCGGGCATGGTAGCGTGTGCCTGTAATTCCAGCTACTTGGGAGGCTGAGGTGGAAGGATCGCCGGAGCCCAGCAGGAGAGCAGAGCCCAGCAGAACAGCCACTGCACTCCAGTCTAGGTGACAGAGTGAGACTCAAACTCAAAAAAAAAAAAAAAAAGGCAGCGGCAACATGCTTACAGGCTCCCCAGAAAACACAACTTTCCATCAGATTTCAAGTACTGGGTTATTGGTTCTTAAGGACCACATTTAGTACAAATATGGAGAACTCACCAACCATGGCAGACAAGGTCTTGATGTTTTGGTGGATAAATTTTTCTCAAGAGGTACAAAGCATGCACGGTCCTTCTTGATCTGACCCCTGCCCTCCTTTCAAGCTCTGTCTCTCTCTCCCCACGGTTTCCTTCATTCTCCATTCCCAATGGCCTCTGTGCCTTGGTACATGCTTTTCTCTCAATGTAGGACACTCTCTACCTCCATCTCTTGGAATAGGTTTATGCCTATTCCTTCTCTACTTGTCACTTTATATATTACTTACTCCTATGCATCAATAATTACTCTTACTTTTTCCTAATCTCACAAATTCAGGTAAAATGTGTCTCATATGTGCTCTGCTACAACCATGTATTTCTCTTATTTGCCCTGATCACATGCATGGTGCTTTTTAAAAAAATTCGTATTCTCTACTGAACTGTAAGCTCCATATCAGTCCTGTACATAGTAGTCACTCAACAAATGTAACTCAATGTAACTCCAGTAAATGACTCAATTAACTATGCTATATTTACAAAGGTAGGAATTTATTTTAGATGTTTTCTTCATTTAATGATATCAGTCATTTTAAGTAACCCTTTTGTTTTTACGTATTTAATTTTTAGATTTGTAAAAGACACACAAAAGCACAAATCTATGTATATAAAGTCATGTTAATATTACCACCATCTGGAGTTAACAAATGTTAAAGTTTTCATATTACTTCCAATCTATTCGAGACTATTTTCAAAGAGCCAACACTCAAATGGTTTTGTGATCAATCCCGAGTCAACCAGAGTGAAGAAAAATGGAAATAATAAATAATATTTTTAAGCCCTTGCTATGTGCCAAGCATTGTGCTAGATGGCTAATATACATTGCATATTCAATCTTTCCACAAGGGTATTATTATACACATTTTATAGATGAAAAAAAAACTGAGACTTAGAGGATTAATTCCTGCCCAAGGTAATATAGCCAGTAAATGTCAGAACCATATTCAAACCAAACTGTTTAAATCCAAAATCCACGGGGCTTTCCTCCTTATTGCCTATATCCTCAAATTCTGTCTATGTTTGGAAAGAACTTGAACTTTTTGAGCCAGAGAATGTACTTTCACATATGTTGTTTATCCATTCATTTAACAAACATCAATTAAATGCGTACTATGGGTTATGTACTGTTATCTCATAAATGTGCAGAAAATTAAGTTAACCAGGGCACTGCATTCACAAACATTCTGGTTAATGTCACTGAAGAATAAGAAATTAAGCGGTAATATATACCATAGAAGTTTCTCTACTGCAAAAGAAATATGCAGCCATCAAGACATATTGAAAAGATATCACCAAAAGACTGATTAAGCCCCACTGGTTAAGGATGAGAAATGTCAAGCTACACTCAGACTATATGGCCCCTGAAAGTTTCTCCTGGTCCTACAATGAATATGATGTTGTGGTTGCAGTATGAAGAGATTTTGCAAGGAGACAAGATATTTAAAAGTCGTCTGTCCCAATGATTTCCTCCGTGCCCTATATTTTTGTTTTCACAATAAAACAAAAAACAAAACAAAAGCATATGAAACCTAGGGCTGAATAATTTGCCCCATTTTTCCACATATCTTCTCAGTTCTCAGTTCAAATTCTATGGCTGTGAAAGGGTCGGCACCTGCTTGGCTCTGCAGCTCAGGTCTGGTACAGTTAAGCCTCTGCACCTTCTTCCTTGAGGTCCCTGCCTCCCTTCAGAAAATGGATGACACCATGTTCCCAGCCCAAAAGGGATTAATTGTCCTCACATGTGTACTTTGTATCAAAGGGCTTGCTACACTTCTTCCTGAGCCTTTGGCAATCACTTACTTTCTCTGTGACAGTACTGTTGGCAGATTGAACTTCTCTCGGTAATTTACAGCATTTCTGAACTCTCATGTGAAATCCTGGCTCTTGTTGCTTTCCCAAGTCTCTACCACCCTCCATTTTTCTGTAAAAATAACTTCTCCTCCCACCTTGATAGAGCATGATTCTTCCATCACAATGTTTCAAGTCTCTTTGTTTGCCATTTTTAGCTTCTTGATCAACATTTTTACTTTGAAACAATTCATATTTGTTCTTGTGTTGCCTCCATCCTACTTAAAGTGAATATTTCAAAGCAACAATGAGTTGGTTTGTAAGCATGACCTGACCAAAATGATAAGCAAGAGTGGGAGGACTCTTGCTTACTAAGGACTCTTTTCATCAGACTATTTGCTTTTGTTGTCACTGTGTTTTTACTACAAACATATGTTGCTGATTCTCAGAAATCCAGTAAAATTGTAATGGCTCCTATTATCCACAAGCACAAGCCATAGAACAAAACATGTGGTTCTGAGCCTTGTGTCTGCTCTTTTATGATATCAGAGAAAACACCACTAATCCCCAGAAATCCTGTCACTTCGGTCCTCTTCTCAGGTTGAAGCATGAATATACAGAGACAGTTTTTACCTGTTCATTTATTTGTTCACTCATTCATTAATTCAACCAAAACATCAACATTACAGTGATACAAATCTGAATAAGACACAGTCTTGTGTTAGGAGCTCACAGTCTACTAAAAAAAATACAAAACAAGCAACTGCCATATAATGTGACAAATAGACATAAAGAAAACACAGGGAAGAAGGAAAAGAATAAAGGAGGGAGGCAGGACGAGGACACACAATGTCTTCCATGGGGATGAGGGAAAATTCCCACTCTGAAGGATGAGTAAGAGTTAGCTAGGCGTTCTAACAGAAAGAACACGATGTGCAAAGGCACTGTGACTATCACTGTTAGAGTACAACTTTTTTCCTTTTCTTTTTTTTTATTGATACATAATGTAAATAGTTTGGTGGTAATAATGTAATAACTTGATACATATAATCTTTAAAGACCAAATCAGTGTATTTAGGATATCTATCACCTTAATTAATTATTTGTCTTTTCTTTATGATAGAATCATTCCAATTCTTGTAGCTGTTTTGAAATATACAATGAATTATTATAAACTATAGTCACCCTACTGATCTAGCTACCACTGAGTATTATTTCTTGTATCAAACCTGTTAATCAACGTCTCTTCAGCACCCCGCCCCTTGCCCTTCCCAGCCACTAGCAACTGTCATCTACTCTCCTTTCATGAGATCCAAGCTACTCAGGAGGCTGGAAAGAGCAAGAGAATTTGAGCCCAGGAACTCAAAACCAGCCCGGGCAACATAATGAGACCCTACCCCACCCCCATCAAAAAATTTTTTTCTCCCATTCTGTGGGTTGCCTCTGCACTCTGTTGATTGTTTTCATTGCTGTATTTTTTAGCTTGATGTTATCCCATTAATCTATTTTTGCTTTGGTTGCCTGTGCTTCTCACATAAAAACCTTTGCCCAGACCAATGTCCTAGAGCATTACCCCAATATTTTCTTGTAGTTTCAGAGTTTCAAGTCTTAGATTTAAGTCTCTTTAATTCATTTAAATTTGATATTTGTGTATAGTGAGAGGACTCGTTTCATTCTTCCATAGATAGCTATCCAGTTTTCCCTGCAAAAGTGCAATTTAGGATGACTGGGAGTTGCAATCTGCCCATCCCTCTTATTTAAAAAAAAAAAACAAAAACAGATAAAAATAAAGAATAAGTAAAATAAATAAAGAATGTTGATCCTTTTGTGTACATGTCCCTGCACCTCCAAAATCTCTCTTTCTGAACTTTGTTTCATCTGCAAAGTTTCCTGAGATTTTTGGACCAGGGTTTCTCATCAGATAAAGCAGGTGACTTTCTCAGATGCCAGGTCATGGGGGAAGAGTTTCCAGTGAAGGTTTCAATTATTGCCTCATCTGGGCCCCTGAGAAAGACAGGCCTTTGAACTAGCTTCTCACTGCTGTGGGAAGAAGTGCAAACTTTCCCAAATAGCCTACATTTGTGAGCCAAGGACAAACTAAAATCATGACATTTCTTCCTCATTTTTGCCCTCTCAAAGGAAAAATAAGTCTAAAGGACATAAGACACCTCCTTTCCCTCCCATAGGATACATTTCCATCTATAGCACTTCTCCCCCGCCCCTGCCTCTTCATTGCCTGATGTCAAAGTTTCTCTTGACAGCATGGAGTTTTCAAAAGACTAAAAGAAGACCCTGAGATTTACAGTGAACATATTTTGGGAAACAATGGGCTGAAACAGATCTGCTTTGCAAACTTTTTCTTAAAGACCTAAGGCTTCCATGACTGAATAATTTCCAGGTCCTAAACTAGCTGTTTTCCTTTCCTTTTCTTGCTACATTTAACTGGGATTTCCTTAGCTCTTTACACTAAACTGCAAAGAAATGTCCGTCTCATACAGTGAAGGCAGGGCTCATTCAGTGCCTGGGAGCCAAGCAAAGGAGACTCAGCTGGCTATTAATGTCTAAGAGATTTTTACAGGCAAAAGCTCTCTATAGATCAATCCTTCTCATTTTATCCCCTTTGGGAAGTTTGTCTTTTCCCATTCAAATAACCTGAGGAATGTGAATCAGTTATCAAGACAAGACAAGATTTATAACCCAGACTGTCCACTCAGGTCCAAGAACGTTCCTGAGGAGCACACTGCCAATTTGGAGTGTCGTACCACCTCATAAGCAGGTAAGTGAGGAAGTAGAGCTAAGTGGTGCTAACACTCCCACATCTGGTCTCCCCACCACCGCCACCAAATAATGTACCTCAACACAATGCTATTTATCTGGGGCCAATCATCTTCCCTCCTGAAAGATCACCCTATGAATCTTGGCAGGGTAGTCTCACTGGAAGGAGGCAGCTGTGTCGGCTAGTTCAAATTCTGCAGACATTTAAAAAACATAGAAAGGATCCTGGGAGTGTGGGCTTTCCAGAATGTGGAGGGAATCTTGAATTCAGGCCGCAAGGACCAAATGCAACTATCGTCTAATTGGTAGGCCAATGTGGTGTAGCATTTTGTACTCTTCCCTCAACTGACACATTCAATAATAACCGAATCTCCATCTATTGCTCATTATGTACAAGCCTTTGTTGTTTTTGTTTCTGATGTTTTTTGTTTGTCTTGTTTTGTTTTGTTTTTGGGGTTTTTTTGAGACAGTCTTGCTCTGTTGCCTAGGCTGGTTTTGAAATCATAGCCTCAAGTGATCCTCCCATCTCACTCTCTTAAAGAACTGGGATTATAGGTGTGAGCCACCAGCCTGCCAAGGCTCTAAGCAATTTATACACTATAACTCAATTATTGTAACAACACTATTAGTATACCCATTCTATAGACAAGGAAACTGAAGGACAGATTTAAAGCATTTACACTTCACAGCCAGTCTGTCTCCACAGTCCAAGCTCTTAGTTCCTCTATGTGTTTTTCTCTCTTCAGTAAGTATGTGCCAGATGTTGTGAATTATATTGGATGCATAAAAATGAATATGACAGAGACCCTGCCATTGAGAAGCTTACATTCTAGTTTGAGAGACAGCAATAAATAAACATATAAATGTAGGCATAAGGCATGTTTTCTTGTACTTTGCTTTATAGAACTTATCAGATATTGTGTTTTTTACAAATCACAGGTTTATAGCAACCCTTAATCAAGCAATTCTATTGGTGTCATTTTTCCCACAGTATATGCTCACATTTTGGTAATTCTCACAGTATCTCAAACTTTTACATTATGATTGTAATGTGCTCTAAGAACAGCGATCTCTGATGTTACTTTGTAATTGTTTTGTGGCACCATGACCTGTACCCATATAAGACAGTGAACTTAACTGATCAAAGTTATGTGTGTTCTGACTGCTCTACTGACAGGTCATTCCCCTGTCTCTCTCTTTCCCCTCAGGCCTCCCTATTCCCTGAGCACAACAATATTGAAATCAGGCCAATTAATAACCCTACAGCAACCCTACAGTGGCCTCTAAATGTTCAAGTGAAGGGAAGAATCACACTTCTGTCTGTCACTTGAAATCAAAAGCTAGAAATGATTAAGCCTAGTGAGGAAGGTACGACAAAAGCCAAGACAGGCCAAAAGCCAGGCCTTTTGTGCCAAACAATTAGCCAAGCTGTGAATGCACAGGAAAATTTCTTGAAGAAAATTAAAAGTGCTACTCCATTGAACACACAAATGATAATAAATAAATAAAGTAAAACAGTCTTACTGCTGATACTAAGAAAGTTTGAGTAGTCTGGATAGAAGGTCAATCCAGACACAACATTCCCTTAAGCCAAAGTCCAATGCAGATCAAGGCCCTAATTCGCTTCCATTCTGTGAAGGGTGAGAGAGGTGAGGAAGCTGAAAAAGAAAAGTGTGAAGTTAGCACAAGGTTGGTTCACAAGGTTTGGGGAAAGAAGCCATCACTGTAACATAAAAGTAAAGTACAAGGTAAAGCAGCAAGTGCTGATGAATGAGTGTTGTGTGTGCAGGCAGGAAGCCATTAATCTCCTTGTACATCTCCATCAGAGTGCTTTGGTGATCATGTGCATTGTCAATGAGCAGGAACATTTTGAAAGAAATCTTTTTTTTTCTGGGCAGTAGGTCTTAATAGTGGGCTTAAAATATTCAGCAAACCATGCTGTAAAAAGATGTGCTGTCATCCAGGCTTTGTTGTTCCATTTCTAGTACACAGATGCAGTAGATTTAGCATCATTTTTTTTTTTTTTTGAGTCAGAGTCTTACTCTGTCACTCAGCCTGGAGTGCAGTGGCATACTCACGGCCACCCCAGCGTCGATCTGCTGGGCTCCAGCAATCCTTCCACCTCAGCCTTCCAAGTGGTCGGAACTACAGGCACATGCTACCATGCCCAGCTATTTTTTTTTTTTTTTTGTAGAGATGAGGTCTCACCAAGTTGCCTAGACTTGTCTCAAACCTGCGGGCTCAGGCAATCCACTCGCCTCGGCCTCCCAAAGTGCTGGGATTACAGGCTGAGTCAACAAGCCTGGTCAGTAATTCCAACTGTCAAGTCTTATTTAAGAAATACATTTTGGGCCGGGCTCGGTGGCTCAGCCTGTAATCCTGTGCCTTGGGAGGTTGAGGTGAGTGGATTGCCTGAACCCGTGGGTTCGAGACCCACCTGGGCAACTTGGTGAGACCTCATCTCTACAATAAATCAAAAAACTAGCCGGGTGTGGTAGCGTGTGCCTGTAGTCTCAGCTACTTGGAAGGCTGAGGCAGAAGGATCACCGGAGCCCAGCAGGTCGAGGCTGAGGTGGCCGGGAGCGGCCACTGCACTCTAGACTGGGCGACAGAGTGAGACTCCAACTCAAAAAAAAAAAAAAAAAGAAATATATTTTGTAAGGCTATAGTGGCTATCGATTGTGATTCCTCTGATGGATCTGGGAAAAGTAAATTTAAAACCTTCTGGAAAAAAGTCATCATACTAGATGTCATTAAGAAGATTTGTGATTTATAGGAGGAGTTCAAAATATCAACATTAACAGGAATTTGATCAAAACAGGGGTTTGATCAAAACTTCACTGGAGGAAGTAACTGCAGATGTGGTAGAAATAGCATGAGAACCAGAATTAGAAGTCGAGTCTGAAGATGTGATTAAATTGCTGCAATCTCATGTTGCTTCTTGTGGATGAGCAAATAAAGTGACTTCTTGAGATGGAATCCACTCCTGGTAAAAAGGCTGTAAGTGTTGAAATGACAGTAAAGGATTTAGAATATTATATAAACTTAGTTGATAAAGCAGCAGCAGTGTTTAGAACTGAATTTA
Source organism: Tarsius wallacei (assembly GCA_963574415.1). Taxonomy (NCBI): domain Eukaryota; kingdom Metazoa; phylum Chordata; class Mammalia; order Primates; family Tarsiidae; genus Tarsius; species Tarsius wallacei. Next base: position 19,014 of record CAUYQG010083036.1, read on the forward strand.
GTTTTGAAAGATGTTCCTGAGCAAAATGCTATCAAACAGCATTGCATGCTATAGAGAAATCTTTCCTGAAAAGAAGAGCCAATGGACGTGGCAAACTTCACTGTTGTCTCCTTTTAAGACATTGACACAGCCGGGCTCGGTGGCTCAGCCTGTAATCCCAGCACTTTGGGAGGCTGAGGTGAGTGGATTGCCTGAGCCCGCGGGTTCGAGACCCACCTGGCAACTTGGCGAGACCTCATCTCTACAATAAATCAAAAAAAAAAAAAAAATTAGCTGGGCGTGGTAGCGCTTGCCTGTAGTTCCAGCTCCTTGGAAGGCTGAGGCGGAAGGATCGCTAGAGCCCAGCAGCGGCCACTGCACTCCAGTCTGGGCAAGAGTAAGACTCCAACTCAAAAAAAAAAAAGACATTGACACAGCCACTCCACCCATCAGCAACCACCACCCTGATCAGTCAGCAGTCATCAGCATTGAGGTGAGACCCTCCACTGGCAAAAAGATTAGGACTCACTGAAGGCTCAAATGATCTTCAGCATTTTTTAGCAATACAGTATTTTAGAATTAAGGTATATATGTTGTTTTTCAGATATAATGATATCATTTACTTAATAGACTACAGAATAGTATAAGCATAACTTTCATATGCACTGGAAAACCAAAAAATTTGTGTGACTCACTTTATTTCAATACTTGCTTTACTGAAGTAGTCTGGAACCAAACCACAATATCTACATTGTATGCTGAACCATTCATGTGACGAGTCTCAGGAGACAGCTAAGCAGAGATGTTCTAGGACCACAAAGGAGGTTCATTAGCCCCAACCAGAGGGATCAAGGATGTCTTCCTGGAAGAAGAGATACTTGCACACCCTCTAATACCAACTCTGAAGTCTAACCATAATGAAAGCTTTGATCTTCTGAATATCTGCCTTTAGTTTAGACTATGAAACTTATTAAAAGCATCCTACCATAACTCAAATGGTTCTAACCACAGGGAAACTTAGGACTCTGACAACAAGGGCCAATAGAGAAGAATAAAAGGCCAGGCTCAGTGGCTCAGCCTGTAATTCCAGCACTTTGGGAGGTCCAGGCGAGTGGATTGCCTGAGCCCGCGGGTTTGAGACCAGCCCAGGCAACTTGGTGAGACCTCATCTCTACAATAAATCAAAAATTAGCCAGGCGTGGTTGCACTCCTGTAGTTCCAGCTACTTGGAAGCTGAGGTAGAAGGATCACCGGAACCCAGCGGGTTGATGCTGGAGTGTCCGTGAGCATGCCACTGCACTGCAGCCTGGAAAAGGGAGTGAGACTCCGACTCAAAAAAAAAAAAATTAGAAGACAGTGAATGACAAATTGGGGCTGGAGAGACTTTCCTGACTATACCTGTGCATCCCATGGTAATAGGCTGTTTGGTAAACTGTGCCTCAGAGCTGTGTTGTAAATATTTTTAAATGTTCTGTATATTATGATGCTTTGACATCTTTTTAAAAAATAGCCTTCTGGTTGGGAAAGACTGCCCCTCTCTGGGTTAGCCAATTCTTAAAGACAACAAAAGGCTGGGAAGCATGACTTTGATATGCAAATTCACCAGTCCAGAGCCCTACCCCTCTACCTGGCCTGCAGACTCAAAAGGCAATATTTCTCCTTAGTCAATAGGGCCAGGTACCAGCCAACTAAGACAGTCCCTATAGCTGAAGGCCCATCGAAATTATTCAAACTAGCCAGGGCTAAACTGTTCTCCCTGCCCTGGTTTGCTTTTCCCTCAGAAACCCCAACAAAGGAGTGGCCTTGCTCCTGTCTTCTGCCCCATGACCACCATCATGTCTTTCCCATGTGACCCTGTGTACCGTGGCATGGCCCCGCGTGGCATGGCATGCCTCCTTTCTCTAGAACCTGCAAGTATATTAAACTTGTTTTTTTCCTAAGCCTCTCCTGTGTCTCTTATGGTCACACATGACTATCTCATAAAGAATACAAAACAAGGGCAGAAAGAAACTCTGATGCGACTCTGGCAAGGTTTAATGTCCAAGGAAGCAACAGGAGTTCAGGGAATGGGTAAAAATAGCCAAACGGCCAGAATGTTCCCAACTGGACTCCAATCAATAGCTTGGGGTGAGTGAATAGAGCTAAGTTATGCAGAAGACAGAGCTACAAAGAGCCTAGCAGAGTTCTAGGGTTCTGTTTAAATAGGGTAGAGTTAAGGGCATCATTTAAATAGGCACAGTATCCATGAGAAACTGGGATCCTGCTATGGACTGAATGTTTGTATCCCCCAAAATCTGTATGTTGAAATCCTATCCTCCAAGTGTGATGGTATTAGGTGGCAGGGCTTTTGGGAGATGGTTAGGTCATGAAGGCAGAGCCCTCATGAATATGATTCGTGCCCTTATAAAAGGGATCCCAGAGAGCTCTCTAGCTTTTTCTGCCATGTGAGGACAAAGTGAGAAGTTGGCTGTTTGACCTGGAAAAGGACCCTTTCTCAAATCTGAATTATGTTGGGACTCTGAACTCAGATTCCCTGCCTCCCAAACTGTGAGAAACATTTCTGCTGCTTAAAAACCACCCAGTCTATAGTACTTTGTTCTAGCAGCCCGACTGGCTAAGCAGATAGTATATGAGAAAACTGAGCTAGAAGCCCAGTCACACAAACTGAGCCAACACTTTGAGGAATGGAAGAAGGTTATGACTAGGTGAGCACATTGGTGTTTGTTCACACCAGGAGCTGCAGAGCCAAGCTTCACTGACAGCAAGGTTGGTACTGGTTTTTGAGTTGAGGTGGATGCCCTGGCCAGGAATGGTTAAGGTCTGGGCGAGGAAACTAGAATTCAATTGATTTAACAATTTTGGTAGATAGCTTCATGAGGAGATAAGATTATAGAATTGATTATAAAATTGAAGAGAGACAAACTTGAATTTGAGTCTTACTCTGCCACTAACCAGCTATGTATCTTTGGGCATATGCTTTAATCTCTAATCTTTAAAATCCTTATAAGTAAAACAAAAATGTTCCTATGGCTGTGGTGAACATATTAATAAATATAAAAGTTCCAAAAACAGTTTGTGACACAAAGTAGGTATTCAATAAATGATATTTCCTCCCTTACAGACCCAACCAAATACTATTCAGTCTCAGGATTCCATTTCTTACTCTGACAATATGTCTATTTTACTCATCTCAGGGATTCATACTTCAAAGCATTTTTATATATTAATAACTTCCTAGGAAGTTTCTATCCCTTTGCCTCACATGAAATTTGTGGCAGAGAGAAAAAAATTCATTCAGAATCATAAAGAAGGATCCTAGCTCTGTCATCAAACCACAGTTTGGCACAGCTATGTATCTGAAGCTGACTCTTCAGTTTATACAATACACACCCTCTGCTTATCCAAATTGTATCCAGTTTTTTAAAATTCTCTCTCTTCCTGTCTCTCAGATGAGTATGATTTAATCTCCAAAGCATGCATGATGCATCATTATTTCCTCCTCCAAGAATGTGATGTTACAATGTGGGGCCCCATGCCTGACTTGGACAGAGAGGAAGAGGTCATATGTCCAGTCTCCATACAGGCATTCACTAGTATAATCTCACACAGAGAAGATCTCTGTTCCATAGCCCCAGAGAACTTGCCTATCTTGATGGCTTTCTTACAAGTGTAAAGCATTGAACATAGATGATTCCAGTGCATAGTGGATGATTCAATGCAAATTTAATCAGAAAAAAAAAAATGACCAGGACTTAGTGCTATCCAATGGTGAATCAAATGAATCATCTTTGCACCCAGAAATGACAATACTTTGGTTGATGTTACAACTTAGAGAAACTGCATATTGCTATTAAATTATAAAAATAATTCATCCATCAATCAATCAATCATCAGGTATTTATTGCAACCTGTGTCTAGAAGTACCAGTGCTTTGGGGGTTGCAGTGAGGTAGAATTAAGACTAATGGGCATGGTCTCCAGGGCAGACAGTCTAGCTGGAGACAAAGAATTGCCATGATGAACAAAGAGACAACCCCAAATAATACCTAGCTAAGCAATCAGTAGCATAATGAGGACAGAGAAGAGAGAGACCAGTGTGGGCTGGGGCAGTTTTGAAGAATTTTAGGCCATCCCACACACATCTGACAGACTAGCACTTCCAAACAGCAAGTCTGAACATGTCACTACACTGCCAGAAACCTCTTCATTGCCTCCCCAGTGCCCACGGGATAATCTCTAAATTTGAGACTCCTCATTATGTGGTCCCTCTCAGCTCCATCAGTTGCCATTCCTCTTCTGCTACAGATGCTCCAAATTGTAGGACATCCTTCCTGACACTCCCCTTTGCACTTGTCCCTCTTCCAGATATATTTGCTCTAATTCCCCTTCTAAAATTCCATTTGCCAGGCTAGTTTCTACTTTTCCTTTAGGAATGAACTGGGAAGCCTGCCTTCTCCACACCCACACACGTGTAAGCATATACATACCCATGCTGGGTTACATGCTCTAGGCCCTCACGACACCATGGACTCACCACAGCACCCAGCATGCTGTATTGCAATTATTGATTTATTTATTTAACTTTGCTTCTTCATTCCATTGCCTATTTCTTTTTTTTTTAAGAAAGATAAGTTTATTTAAAAGTAAATTAGAGAGAGAAAGAGAAGGAAAAAAGAAGATTCACCTCCCCAAGGTGGGGGAGAGGGGCATTGCCTATTTCTTAAGATAAACTTTATTAAGGTATAACCTACATATAGTAAAATATGTCCATTTTAAGTGTATAATTAATGAGTTTTGACAAATATGTACACCCATGTAACCAATACAACAATCATAAAGGAGAACATTTTCATCACCACAAAACATGTCCAATCCTCCCACTGTTCCCTTGCTCAATTAAAAAAAATAAAATTTTATAAAAACATGTATTTTTCATACTTAACCTCATATAAAGGTTTCATTATTTTCTGCTACACATAGGTATTATTTATAATTTCAAAACTAAATATATATATTTGAAAGCATATTTAAAGTAGTTACAATTAATCACTACATTGAAAATGAAAATAATATTTTAATTTCAAATATACTTGACAACATGATTTGTGCCTACATAAAACTTTTAAATAAATACAAGATATCAGGTGTGAATATTCATGGACAAGCAAGTACTTAACTAAATAAGACCAGAAAATAAAAATTCAACATTTTCTAGATGACACTTTCTGACCAATTGCATGCATTCTGATATAATGCATTCGTGAAATAATTTTCAAAAGATAACTTAAAAAATAGATTTTTAGGCCAGGCTCGGTAGTGTACACCTATAATCTCAGAACTTCAGGAGGTCAAGGCAAGAGGATCACTTGAGTCTAGGAGTCTAAGACCAATCTGGGCAACATAATGAAACCTCATCTCAACAAAAAATAAAAAAATTAGCTGGATATGGTGACATGTGCCTGTAGTCCCAGCCTGGGTGACAGAGAGAAACCTGGACTCAAAAAAAAACACACAGATTTTTTAAGTTTTAACATCACACTTTTAAATAACTCACAGGCGTGTAGGACTCACATTTCCGGCAGTACAGTGGATTGAATACCCTAATTGACTCTCTCACTACAAACAACTAAAAAATGCTTGATAAAATAAAACTAAAGTACTTTTTTCAATACATTGATAGGCAGGCAAAAAATTAAAAACTCTTAAAAGTCAAAACCTAAATGAAAGCAGAACCCACAAAGATAAGCATTGAAGTCAGCTTCCATTTAGAGTCATTGTTCAAACCAAGTAAATTTCGCTTTGTTTTTTGTAACACTTACTGTAACTGCCCACTGAAATTCAACTTGTACTTCCCACTCCGTAGTATTAAGTCATCACTGGTAAGTAGCAGTTCAACCAGAGATTACATTTCCCCACACCACATAACTTACATTGAAGTGGGGCAGTAGGACAGGTTATCAGTGGTAGAACTGTAAACTGATATAATGCATGTCATCTCTGGTCAAAGAAAATTAAGAATTGGATGTGTCTTCAATCTTTTTCTTTTTTTTCCGCGAAATGCCAGCTGAATACAGAATACTCCCAGAGGATGATGAAGAAGGAAATAGCATAGGTCTTTGAATGACCATATGCAGAAAAGTGACACTCTCACTAGAAACACCTAAATTGGACTATTACGTGATTGAGAAATAAACTTTTATTGTGTTAAACTACTTAAATTTTGGACTGTATTTGCTACAGCATTAGTGTTACCCTAGCCAGCATGGGTTTTATTACCTTAAAGCACACAAGGAACAATATACAATGCCCAGGGCTGGCTCAAAGGGGAGGATCTACAGGAAATTCCCACTGCATAAAACTGGGACCCCAAAATATTATTACCTCGGCATTAGGGTGAATACATCTTCCATGACAATATAGGAAAAGTTGACTGTCTTGAAATAGGATGTTGAGCAGGGACAGAGAGGAGAGTCATTTCCCCCATAGGATTCACTGCCACAAGTATGCATATCCATAGATTTCTAGCCTGTATTCACATTAAGTAGTCTGAAAAACATCAAGTTAAGAATTTGCTTTAAAGTGGCTTTCAGTTGGTGGTGCTCCTAGAAGGAAATACAATTTCCCTCTGGAGAAAATTCCCTTTTTTCTAAGAAAAAAATAAAATGTAGTCACAGTCACAAAACTCACAAAGAAACAAAACACCATGTGCAAGAGCCAACAGAAAGAACAGCCAGTAGACTAAGATTTACATTTTTAGAATTACCAGTCTCAGAATATAAAATCATTATATTTAATATTGTTAGGAACCACTCCTCCATAGGTTTCTCTTGTTCCTACATGTCTTGCTATGTATGCCAAAATTCCAAGGACCTGGCTGCTCTTTACACAGACCATTTTTCAGGGTTGGGCTTGCTGCAAGCAACCTTGAAAGATGAGCTGATATTTCCCCCAGAACAAAATGCAGGATCACTTATTGCCTACGATAAAGTGGCAAGTTTCCAAAGGCCAGTGTTCCTTTCTTGTGCAGGTATCTATCTAGGGCTATTAGTAGAAACTGGGACATAGAAAACCAAAACAGACATGCTGAAACTCTGGCTACTGTTTTTGCTGTGAGTAGTAAAGTCTTTTGCTTTGAGCCAAGAGTCTCAAGTTTTCTTTCAGCATTCATGGCACTGTGGTAAGCTAACTTACAAATAGGATCAAATCTCAGACCCTTCACAGTTCTTGACAAATGTCTTAAAAATAAAAATATAAATAAGAAGCAAGAGACTAAAAAAAAAAGAATAGAAGATCTTGAAAGAGCAAACAGAATTTATAGAAGTAAAAAATAGAATAATTAAAATTTAAAAATCAATGATTGAGTTAAAGAGCAAATTAGATATAGCTGAAGAGACAATTAATGAATTGGAAAATAAACTAAAATTAATCAGAATGCAACATACAGAGAAAAAAAGATAGTAACTCCAAAAAAGAGGTTAAGGGACATGAACAAAGAATGAGAAAAGTAAACTTTAATCTTGCTGGAGTTACAAAAGGAGAATGAGGTAAAATTTTTTTAAAATTTGCAGAGATGTTTCCAAGCTGATGAAAGACATCAATTTACATACTTGGGAAGCCCTTTTAATTCTAAAATATTAAATAAAAAGAAACCCACACCTAAAAACAGAAAAAAAATTTCAGAACAGTAAAAATGTAGAGACAATCTAAGTAGTTGGAGAGAAAAGACATTATATTCAAAGAAATAAAAACTAAACATTTTTTTTTTTACTTCTGAACTTTTTATTGGCCTCCTGCTCCCCCAAAGGGTACACTGCTCCTGCCACCTCAGCACCTCAGAACTTTGGTGTCATTGGTCTCAAACACCACTTTGCCATTCACTATGCTAGGGTGGTGGTCTTTTGGATGGTTTGAATGGAGCTGCTGTTGTCCAGGGCATCACCAAGACTGAAGTCCTCCCAATCCTCCATCAGGTGGGCAATCTCAGCCTCCAGCTTGACCTTGATGTTCAGCAGGGCCTCATAATCCTGGGCCTAGCTCTGGCCCTCTGCCCACATCTGTGCCAGCTGGACACCAGGTGCAGCAGGACCTCATTGAGCAGCTCCATCTGCATGGTAGTGAGCCTCCACATCCCTCAGGCTGTTCTCCAAGCTGGCCTCCAGATTTCTCACTGAGTCTAGGTCAATCTCCAAGGACTGCACTATACATCTCAACTCCGTGGGTGTCATCTCAGCAGGTCCAATCTTGGCGGACTGCATGGTGACCACTGTGGTGCCCTCCTCAGTCTGCCAGGAACAGTACTTGTCTAGCTCCTCTCGGTTCTTCTGAGTCATCTCGTCAAACTGGGTCTGGATATCCACCATGATCTTGCTGAAGTCCTGAGATTTGGGGGCGTTGACCTCCATGGTCAACCCAGAGCTGGCAATCTGGATTTACAGGCCTTTTACTTCCTTTTTGTGGTTCTTCTTCATGAAAAACAGTTCCTTCTTGAGAGCATTAATCTCTGTCTCTAGCTGCAGCCAGGTGACATTGGTGTCATCAATGACCTTGCGGATCCCATTGATGTAGCTCTCTATAGACTGGCACATAGCCAGCTCTATCTCATACTTGACTCTAAAGTCATCAGCAGCAAGATGAGCATTGTCAGTCTGCAGAATGGTGCAGGTATTGTCCACAGAAGTTGCAAATATCTGAGCCCTCAGGTCCTCGATGGTCTTGAAGTAATGCCCCCAATCTCTGACCTGAGGTTCCTTCTTCTCCAGGCGTTCCTGGATTTTGCTCTCTAGTTTCTGATTCTTGGTCTCTGAGCTCTTTACTCTGTCCAGGTAGGAGACCGGGTGGTTGTTCAGGTCTTGCATGGTCTTCTCACTCTGGATGTCCCCCAGACCGTCAGGCATCTCCATAGCCAGGACCCCAGATCACTAGCTACCCCCAAAGCTTATAGAGATCTGGGAGTCCAAGCCCCCAGCACCTGCATAGACATTGGCTGCACTGCTGGCAGGCTGGGTGCTGGGTGGCTGCATGGAGTCCAGGGACCAGTAGTTGATGGAGAAGGTGGTGGAGTAAGTGGTGAAGCTCATGATGCCCACTGAGAAGAGCAAGATGGCAGGACTCATGTTCTGAAATTAATTTTGTTTTGTTTTGTTTTGAGTTGGCGTCTCACTCCGTCGCCCAGACTGGATGCAGCGGCCGCTCCCGGCCACCGCAGCCTCGACCCGCTGGGCTCCGGCGATCCTTCTGCCTCAGCCTTCCGAGTAGCCGGGACTACAGGCGCGCGCTACCTCGCCCGGCTGATTTTTTTGGTTTATTGTAGAGATGAGGTTTCGCCTGCCCAGGCGGGTCTCGAACCCGCCGGCTCAGGCAATCCACTCACCTCAGCCTCCCAAGGCGCGGATTACAGGCTGAGCCACCGAGCCCGGCTGAAATAAAATTTTATACTAGCTTCCCCTCCAGTGCAATAAAAGGCAGAGGGCAATGAAAAAATGTTAATGCGCTGAGAGAAAATAAACTACAATGCTACATCCATCAAAACTATTCTTCTAGGAGTACACTCAAAATAAATTTTTTTTTTTTTTTTTTGAGTCGGAGTCTCACTCTGTCACCCAGACTGGAGTGCAGTGGCCGCTCCCAGCCACCGCAGCCTCGACCTGCTGGGCTCCGGCGGTCCTTCCGCCTCAGCCTTCCAAGTAGCTGGAACTACAGGCGCGCGCTACCACGCCCGGCTGGTTTCTGATTTATTGTAGAGATAAGGTCTCACCAAGTTGCCCGGGCGGGTCTCGAACCCGCGGGCTCAGGCAATTCACTCACCTCAGCCTCCCAAGGTGCGGGATTACAGGCTGAGCCACTGAGCCCGGCTGAGAAAATTATTTCAAGGACATGAAAGATATTCTGGGTAATGTGGATGTTGATGTGTAGTTTGTTGGAAATATTTTTTTGAATAGGCGTCTCACTGTGTCGCCCAGGCTGGAATGCAGTGGCACGATCACAGCTTCTGCAGCCTCGACCTGCTGGGCTCAGCTGATCTTTCTGCCTCAGCCTTAGAAGTAGCTTGAACTATAAGTAAGTACCACCAAAGCCAGCTGATTTTTTAATTTATTGTAGAGATGAGGTCTCATTAAGTTGCCCCGGCTGGTCTCGAACCCATGGACTCAGGCAATCCTCACTTCGGCCTCCAAAAATGCTGGGTTTACAGGCTTAAGCCACCGCACCCGGCCATATCTTTAAATTTGTATTTATTTATTTATTTAGAGTCAGAGTCTCACTCTGTTGCCCTGGCAGGAGGGCAGTGGCATTCTCACGGCCACCCCAGCCTTGACCTGCTGGGCTCAGGTGATCCTTCTGCCTCAGCCTTCCAAGTAGCTGAAACTACAGGCATGTGCCACTGCGCCCGGCTAATTTTTTTTATTTTTTTGAGTCAGAGTCTCACTCTGTCACCCAGGCTGGAGTGCAGTGACACACCAATGGCTACCACAGCCTCGACCTGCTGGGCTCAGGTGATCCTTCTGCCTTAGCCTTCCATGTAGCTGGAACTATAGGCACGCATCACCACACCCAGCTAATTTTTTAAATTTATTGTATAGATGAGGTCTCGCCAAGTGGTCCAGGCTGGTCTCAAACTCGTGGGCTCAGGCAATCCTCTCACCTCAGCCTCCCAAAGTGCTAGCAATATAGGCGTGAGCCTCGCGCCTGGCACCCCAAAATATTTTTAAATTAGAAGAATCATATGTGCCATGGCAAAGTATTTAACAGTACTAAAACGAATAAAATACTGCTCATGGTCACTGCAGCCTCGACCTGCTGGACTCAGGCTATCCTTTCACCTCAGCCTTCCAAGTAGCTAAAACTACAGGTGTGCACCACCATGCCCAGCTAGTTTTTTGATTTATTGTGACGACGAGGTCTCGCCAAGTTGCCCAGGCTGGTCTCAAACCCGTGGGCTCAGGCAATCCTCTCACCTCTGCCTCCCAAAGTGCTGGCTATAATTTTTTTATACTTGGGTATTGCAAACAATACGTGGGTATTGCAAAAAATGGATCTCATGCAGTCCTGGGGTAGATGAATGGCTTGGTCTCCTGGACAGTATTAAGCTTGATAGATCCTGCCAATTCCTCTTTTAAGTGGTTTTAACGGTGTATGCTACAACTAACAGTATGTACAAATCTAAGAATTATTTTTTTGGAGGCGGGGATGGGGTCTCACTATATTGCTCAGGTTGGACTCCTGGGTTGGGGCAATCCTCCTGCCTCAGCCTCCTGAATAGTTCTGAAAATTTTTGAGAGAAGAAAGTATGAAAGGATGGAGTAGTCATTGCTGTCTTCTTGTTGCACTCAGGAAAGCCTTGGACTGGTTTCCGTTTGAGTGTGAAGGGGTGTCTCAGAGCCTAGAGAGGGCTTGTAGTAATAATAATAGTCACCAAGTATTGAGCATTTATCATGGGCCAGGCAGTGTTGTAAGCCTTTTGCACATATTGTTTTGTTTAATTCTTATGACAGCCTGTGAGCTACATTGTATTATTATTATCACCATTTCATCGATGAGGAAAATTCAGCAAGAAAGAAAGGTTTATCCAGAGTTCCATACCACCAAATTACAAGTGGACAAGGGTTGCCTACCTCGATATTCTGCTGCCTGGTCCCTTGTGCTCTGTGGTTTCATATATTATAGAAATGAAGGACCTACTTTTTTTTTTTACTTTGGGTAAAACATGATTATAGTCTGTTATCTTTAATCTCACTTCAGTTTATCAATACTTATGTCTTCAAAGAACGCATTTCATTTTCCCCTACCAAAATGATAAAGTTGAATCTTAAAATCCTATTCGAGTGTAAATATAGTGAATAAAGAACAAAGTTATTAGAGTCTAGGTTCATATAACATTTCCTCATGTTATAGTCTTACCCTTGTGGTATTGCACTTGCTTTTAAGTATAGCATATTTCGTATGTATAATTATATGTATATAATGAGCATAACTTACTTATATAATAACTTTTTCAGACGGTTTTTTTCTGTGGTGCCATACGTTTGTGTAATCACTTAGCTTTTTCAAGTCAGCTATTCAGTAAAAATAGTCAGCTGTTTTCATATTAACTTTTTTAGTTGTTCCTAAATTATTGACTTTTAATCAGGTTCTGTGTGGTGTTAACAACAGAAACAATCACCTTACATTCTTCTGAGGTAAAGCAAAATATAAATTAATTAATGGCAAGGTCAGCAGGTTTTTTTTTTTTTTCACTGACCCAGTGGGTAGTGAGACTGAGTAGTCTGACGTGCCGGATTAAGGCTCCAGCCTCTTGAGGGACATGGGTTTGAATTCTACCACTCCCCATATGATTGCTTTTTTTTTTTTTTTTGAGTTGGAGTCTCACTCTGTCGCCCAGGCTGGAGTGCAGTGGCACATTCATGGCCACCACAGCTTTGACCTGCTGGGCTCAGGCAATCCTTCCGCCTCACCTTCCAAGTACTACAGGCACACGCCACCATGCCCAACTAATTTTTTTATTCATTGTAGAGACGAGGTCTCGCCATGTTGCTTGGGATGGTCTTGAACGCCTGAGCTCGCCTCCACCTCCCAAAGTGCTGGGATTACAGGCTTAAGCCACTGTACCTGGCTTTTTTATTTTTCTTAATGATTGCTTTTTAAAGCTGTGGTTAAATACATATAACATGAAATTTACCATCTTAGCCATTTTTAAGAATATAGTTCAGTAGTGTGAAATGTGTTTACATTGTTAAGAAACAGATCTTCAGAACGATTTCATCTTGCAAAGGAAACTATACCCATTAAACTATTCCCCTTACTCCTCTTTTCCCCATCATTCTGCTTTCTGTTCTGTGAATTTGACTAGTTAGATATTTTGTATACATGGAATCATACGGTATTTGTCTTTTGATGACTGACTTTTTTCCCTTATCATAACATCCTCAAGGCTCATCCATGTTGTAACAGGATTTTTTTCCCTTTTTTTTTTTTCCAGTTGGAGTTTCGCTCTGTCGCCCAGGCTGGAGTGCAGTGGCACACTCACGGCCAACCCAGTGTCGACTCGCTGGGCTCCAGCGATCCTTCTGCCTCAGCCTTCCTTCCAAATAGCTGGAACTATAGACACTCACTACCACACCCAGCTAATTTTTGATTTATTGTAGAGACGCGTTCTTGTCAAGTTGCCTGGGTTGGTCTCAAACCTGCGGACTCAGGCAATCCACTTGCCTCAGCCTCACAAAGTGCTGGGATTACAGGCTGAGCCACCGAGCCCAGCCAGATTTTTTTTTTTTTTGTAGCGATGAGATCTTGCTGTGTTGCCCAGGCTGGTCTTAAACTCTTGGCCTCAAGCGATCCTCCTGCCTTGGCCTCCTAAAGTGCGGGGAGTACAGGCGTGAGCCACCACATCTTGCCTTCAGATAGTTCTTGAAACAGATTCAATGAAATATCTGGGCTGGGCTTGGTGGCTCAGCCTGTAATCCCAGCACTTTGGGAGGCCGAGGTGAATGGATTGCCTGAGCCCGCAGGTTTGAGACCAGCCCAGGCAACTTGGCGAGACCTCATCTCTACAATAAATAAAAAATTAGCTGAGTGTGGTAGTGCGTGCCTGTAGTTCCGGCTACTTGGATGACTGAGGTGGAAGGATCGTGGGAGCCCAGCAGGTAGACGCTGGGGTGGCCATGAGCGTGCCACTGCACTCTAGCCTGGGCGACAGAGTGAGACTCCAACTCAAAAAAAAGAGAAATGATATCTGTAAAGTGCTTAGCACAGTGCCCAACTGGAATGCCCCATGAAGTGGTAAACATTTTTTATTAAGCATGCATTCGTGAACGTCTATGTTTGGACCTCAAAAGAAGTCAGAATGGACTCCAGAGGAACAGGGCACCTGTCAGTACCTTCATTAGTTCTTTTTTCCTGTTTGTGTTTTGTAGAAGTAACCTGCAGGAGTACCCCATTGTTTGCTATAGTGCTCAGTAAACAGTGCTCAGCTTTCTGGCAGTTGTTTGTGGTGGCACTGGCAAGAGTGCCATTTGGAAGCATGAGGCGTTTGGCCGGCTTGGTGGTGTTTGTTAGAGGCTGCCTTGGCGTCATCGTAGGGGAAAGTGATGCCCAGGGTTTCTCACTGATTCATCCTCTCATGTGGAATGTGAACAAACTCCATCCAACTTGGGGGTGGGCAGGAAGAGCCCTGCGGACCTCATTACAGACAGCCCACTTCTTTGAAATTCTCCTGCTGAGAATTATTCCACACCGTTTGGATTTCCTCCTTTTTAATCTGAACAATTTTGGCTGCTGTTGGAAGTAATTAGACAGAAAATGGTCTGGTGTTTTTGGCACAGTTAACATTTTTTACTCTTCTGAAGTTAATAGAATCCTTTTAGAGCTGGAAGGGTCCTTAGAAGAGCCACGTGATTCTGTCTCTTGATGGAGGAGCCTTGGCCTTCAGAAAAGCGCACGGGGCCTTTGACGTCAAGTCCTTGCTCACGTCAGGCTGGGGAAGACGCACAGAACGGGTCCACTGTATCTACAAGCCAATCTAAGAAAATGATTATTATCTCTACCGTGTGCTCCCTTGCGTGTGTATCTTACTACTTACTATATTTACCTATTTATTATCTGGGCGAGCAACCAACTTAGATATCTCAGTTGGCTAAGCACAACAAAGGTTTATTTCTTGCCCACATATTATGTCCAGTCGAGGTCAGGGAGGAAAGTATCTTTGTTCCACTCTGCCCAGTCACTCAGGGACTTCGCTGATAGGGGCCCGTCATCTTTAGCAAGCCATTGAGAATACATGCCTTCCAGGTTGCCACGGCAGGAGAAAGAAGTCACATACCCATGCCTCCATGCTTCTGCCTGGAAATGGTGTCATCACCTTTGCTCTTTGCTTATTGATCAGTACATGACTCTGCCTAACTACAAGAGGGCTGGAAACATGGAGGACACCTGGAATATTTGATGGGCATGACCAGGGAGAAGTGATGTATGGTATTATGTTTGGTAAAGCTACATATTGGAGAATTGCAGCTTCCCATTCTCTAGGTCTACCAGGTTTTATGACCTTCCTGGTTTTCTAAGCCTCTAGATTCTTGGAGGCCATTATGGCAGTAGCTTTTTTTTTTTTTTTGAGTTGGAGTCTCACTCTGTCGTCCAGGCCTCGACCTGCTGGGCTCGGGTGATCCTTCCACCTCAGCCTTCCAAGTAGCTGGAACTACAGGCATGTAGTTCCAGCTACTTGGAAGCTGGAAATTAACCATGCCTGGCTAATTTTTAAAAATTTATTGAAGAGATGAAATCTTACGAAATTGCCCAGGCTGGTCTCGAACCCGTGGGCTCAGGCAGTCCTCTCGCCTCGGCCTCTCAAAGTGCTGGGAATTTCATAGACTTGAGCCACGGCACCTGGCCATGGCAGTAGCTTTTATGGATAGCCTGATAAGAACAGGGAAGATGCTGCCAACCACAGGGTACTGGGGCCCATGAGCAAAACAGCAGATAATACAATAAAGAAGCTGTGGTGTCAGCTGGGACTTCATCTTCTGACTTTCTTCCTTACTGGGCAGTAGGTTAGATAAATTGTTTTTTTGGGGTTTTTTTGAGTTGGAGTCTTGCTCTCACCAGGCTGGAGTGCAGCGGCATGCTCACGGCCACCGCAGCCTCCACCTGCTAGATTTAGGCAATCCTTTCACCTCAGCCTTCCAAGTAACTGGAACTACAGACACACGCCACCACGTCCAGCTAGTTTTTTGTGATTTATTGTAGAGATGAGGTCTCACCAAGTTGCCCAGGCAGGTCTTGAACCCGCGGGCTCAGGCAGTCCTCTCGCCTCGGCCTCCCAAAGTGCTGGGATTACAGGCTGAACTACCACGCCCGGCCAGATTACTTTTATTGTGGACTGTATCCTCCTGGCTATTTCTGCGACAGGCTGAAAATTACTGCCCTCCCCTACCCCACCCCCAAAAAGATACCAAAGTCTCAATCTCGACAACTGGTGAATGTTACCCTATATGGCAAAAAGGATTTTGCAGATGTGATTAATTAAGGATCTTCAGAAGGAGTGGGTTATCCCAGTGAGCCTTAAATGCTATCATAACATGTATTCTTCCAAGGAGAAGGCAGGCAGAGATTTCACGGAGACAGAAAAGGAGGGGCAGCAGAGCCACGGAGGCAGAGACTGGAGTGATGTGGCTGGAAGCCAAGGGATGCTGGCAGCCTCCTAAGCTGGAAGAGGTTAGGAGTGGATCCTCTTCCAGAACCTCTGTAGGGAGTGTGACCCTGCTCACTCTTGATTTTAGTGATACTGATTTTGGGACTCTGGCTTCTGTGAGAAAATGGAATTTCTGTTGTTTTTAAGCTACTACGTTTGTGGTAAGTTTTTTACAACAGCCATAAGAAGCTAAGATACTTCGGTTCCCAGGTTTGGGTGCTCAGTGGCTGTTGCCCTGGTAACCAGTGAAGAATTGGTGGCTGGGGTGGCATTTTGAGAGTGTCGCTCTCTGACCCCATTTTTCAGGACTGTTAAGGATCTGAGAGGTGCAGCTATCTTTGTCCCTATGGCTTTCCCAGGAAGCCTTCCTTGACAGGGGTGAAGACTTGGGACCATGGTTTTCATATAATTTTCATATGTCATAAAACGTAATCCTTCTTCCCCCCCCAACCATTTAAACATGTAAAAAAATAAATAAAATTCATGTTGGAAGAGCAGATGCTTAAGGATAACCGAGGCAGTCTAGAAAAGGAAGAAAGAAATTGAGTGATACATTCAACTAAACATCGAAACAGAGTTTAGCCAGGCGTGGTGTCTCGCGCCTGTAATCCTTTGGGAGATGGAGACAAGAGGATTGCCTGAGCCTAGGGGTTCGAGACCAGCCCGAGCCGCTTGACAAGACATTGTGTCTACAGTAAATCATAAAATTAGCCAGGGCAGGGTGGCCCATGTCTGTAGTTCCAGCTACATGGAAGGCTGAGGCGGAAGGATCGCCTGAGCCCAGCAGGTCGAGGCTGTGGTGGCTGTGAGCATGGCCACTGCACTCCAGCCTGGGTGACAGTGAGACTCTGGCTCAAAAAAAAAAAGAAGAAGAAACAAAGTTTAGTCGCCCCTCGGTATGCATGGGGTATTGATTCCAGGACCCCTCATGCACACCAAAACCCACACATACTCGAGTGCCAAAGTGGGCCCTGCTGAACCCACATATGCAAAAAGTTGGCCCTCCATATACTTGAGGTTTGCATCTCTTAAATCCTATATTTTCAATCCACGTTTGGTTGAAAAAAATCTGCACTTGGTTGAAAAATGTCTGCCTCAAAGTGGAACCACACGGTTCAATCCCGTATTGTTCCAAGGTCAACTGTACAAAGCTGTAATTTGAGCAGGGAACAGCATGGGGCAAGACAGAATGGTTGAGCGTATATACCTGATGACGTTCTGAACTTGCCACTTTGGAAGTGTGGAAAACCCAGGACTTCACTCAAGTATGTGTGGTGATTTACTGTGTGATGAAGGCCAGCTTTTCAAACCAGTGGGAGAGGATGGAGAAAAAATAAGTAAATAGGAACCATTCTTAGGTGGCATGCCACACCAACAAAAGGGAGCAGTGGGCAAGATTTAGACCCCAGGCTGCCATTGGACGAGCCCTGCTACTATCAAATATATAGGCAGAGTCTCTGAAACAGGTTTTCCAGAACTGGCGTTTTGAGAAAGAGTAGTCCCAAGGGGGAAAAAAAAAAAATTAGACCTGGTCTGATCTTCTGCCTACCCTGAAAGGTATCTGCAGCTGAAAGGTCTTGTGAGCAAAAGACGTAGACAGGTTACAGAACAGCCCTGAAACATAAGAAAAGATGGTCAATGCCCTTCACAATAAGACAGGATTATTTAGACCGGGCTCAATGGCTCAGCCTGTAATCCCAGCACTTTGGGAGGCTGAGGGGAGTGGATTGCCCGAGCCCGCGGGTTTGAGACCAGCCCAGGCAACTTGGCGAGACTTCGTCTCTACAATAAATAAAAACTTAGCCAGGTGTGATAGCGTGCACTTGTAGTTCTGGCTACTTGGAAGGCTGAGGCGGAAGGATCACCGGAGCTCGCAGGTCGACGCTGGGATGGCTGTGAGTGTGCCACTGCACTCCAGTCTGGGCAACAGAGTGAGACTCCAACTCAAAAAAAATAAAAGAAAAAGAAATGAGAAGCCGGGCTCGGTGGCTCAGCCTGTAATCCCGCGCCTTTGGGAGGCTGAGGTGAGTGGATTGCCTGAGCCCGCGGGTTCGAGACCCGCCTGGGCAAGCAAGACCTCATCTCTACAATAAATCAAAAAAATCAGCCGGGCA
>CAUYQG010083037.1:0-41990 GCA_963574415.1 Tarsius wallacei
CTTTGTGCTCACGTGAAAGTCTTGTGATTTAACCCGTGAAAATTTAGGATAAAAGGAGCATGAAAACCTCCATTAAACAGCTTCTGCTCAATCCATTTGAACAGTGGTCCATTCTCTTTCTTTCTCTCTATATCTATCTCTTCTGCAGAATCGGCTCCTGCACTAGACGGGAGTCTAGCCTCAGAATCGGCCCCTGCACCAGTCAGGGGTCCAGACTATTTGTTCCCCAGGAATAATCGTCGATGCCACCACACCTTCCAGGGACACTTTAAATCTCTCCGCGGGGGCTGGTCCCCCGCATCAAACAAATTACAGACAATTGCTGAGCTTGACTCAATTAAGACTGAGTTCAAAAACATCTCAGTCTTGCTCTGTACTACAGTTTTCTGAATTATCTCACGTTCACACGACTCCGTGGTCTCTAATCTTAGCCTTCAGTTTTCTACACATGCATATCTCCTTCATCCCAGCACTACTTATACCTGTACCTCATTATAATTACCACTTAGTTTCTTTCTTTCTTTCTTTTAAGAACATCCCTTAACTATCCAAGTAACTACAGCAATTTTCACTCAAAAATAATTTGTTCCCTCTCAATTCTTTCAAGTTCTAAAGTTTGGTCCCTTCATTATGCTAAAATTACAGAATCAAGTATGACCTGTCTAGAACCAAGTATGACCTGCTCCCAGGCAAACCAAAAAGTAAATCAACTGAGATCAGAGAGAGTTGGAAGAAACTGACCTTACAAATCATTTGTATCAAACTACCTTCCAACCACAATTGAAACATTTTTAGTATGGGAACCTCACCACTTCTTAAACTTACCCTATGATTAGCAATTTGTGCTTACTTCTATTTAGCTGAAACATCTCTACTTAATACTTTTACCAGATTATCCAAACTCTGGAAAAAACACAACTCCCTATTTTAAAAAACAAACTCAAGAGTATTTTCAAGATAACTTTTCTATTTCTTTTTCCTAAATATTTTATTCTACGTGCTAACCAAGCATGCATGCAGAAATGTCTGTGTTTTTGTGTGTTTGTATTATTCATTCTGATAGGGAGTTAATGTAATATCCTTTATAGTTCATTTTTTTCAATGTCACTCTAAATGATAGAATAATGAGGGCTGTGATATAATAATTATACAATGTGAGCTATTTAAGCATTTCTAGGTTTCAGTTATTATACTATGGATTTCCTATGTATTCTCTCATTTAGTCCTCAAAATATTGTGTTATGAAATGAATTTTGTCTTGCCAAAATTTATAGGTTGAAGCCTTAACCCTCAATGTGACTGTATTTGGAGATGGGGTTTTAAGATAATAAGTAAGGTTAAATGAGGTCATAAGGGTAAGATCCTTATCCACTATAACTGATATCCTTATAAGAAGAAGAGACATCAGAAGTGTGCATACACAGAGGAATGGCAATATGGGGACACAACAAGAAAGTGACCATCTGAAAGTCAAGGAGATGGCCCTCAGGGGAAAACAAACATGCTGACATCTTGATCTTGGGCTTCCAGTCTTTAGAACATTGAGGAACAAAATTCTACTATTTAAGTCACCCTGACTGTGGCATTTTTTTATGTCAGCCCAGGCAGCCTAATACAGTTGTCATTACTTTCATTTCACAAATGGCAAAAGCTGTTTCATGCTATGTCAGGAAGTGGTGTCTGCTGGACTGCAGAATAATAGAGGTTCCATAGTTTAAAGCTATCTATATTTACAACCTCTTCATTACAGTTGCCCCTTATTTAATAGTAAAGTAGAATGACTTAAATAGTCTCTTTATATAATAAAAAAGCAAGTAAATGAGGGAAATATATCAATACATTTTTTATAAGAAGTAAATATTTCATCAATGCTACAGGAACCAGAAAAATTGTAACTTATAAAAATTCAAAGCCAAATACTGATACTAAGTATTGTTATCTTTACAATTGTACTTTATCTAATATTAAAATGGAATGGCTTAAGTACTCCATCCATGTGGTGGTATATGAACTAAGTGGAGGAGGTACATACATCAATAAATTTGTTAAAAAAAGAAGAGAGCTATCCGGGTGCAGTGGCTCACGCCTATAATCTCAGCACTTTGGGAGGCCGAGGTGAGAGGATTGCCTGATCCCATAGGTCTGAGATCAGCCTGGACAACTTGGCAAGACCTCATCTCTACAATAAATCAAAAAATTAGCCAGGTCAGAAGGATCACCAGAGCCCAGCAGGTAGAGGCTGCGGTGACCGTGAGTGTACTACTGTACTCCAGCCTGGGCAACAGAGTGAGACTCCAACTCAAAAAAAAAAAAAAAAAAAGAAGAGAGGAAAGAACCAAGTTTCTATAGCAATAAAAATAAAATATGCAGACAATAGGGGGATACACAATAGACAGGAAAGTGCTGAACATATATTTGCTTTAAATGGGTAGATTAAGTCTCAGCAATATTATTAAAATCCGCATCAGCCATGACCCAATTATTTTAATCATTCATTTTCATTTATCCCCATAGTTTACAATTGAATAACTGGGAATTTACAATCAATAGGAAATCTATTTTCATTTATCTCATAGGTCCATCAAGTACCAGCTCTGTGGAGATACTACCATGTGGAGATCATACACATTCTGCACTTCAGTTTCCATTTTTGTAGAAAGAAAATAACAATAGGGTGGAGGTTATAAGAATACTGTAAGGATTTAATAAGGGCTTAGTCACTGAAAAAGATTATCTACTAATATTATTAAATGCCCATCCCACTTTCAATAAGAGATTCATCATCTCGAAAAGTTTATGAAAATCCTGCTTTTTCTAAGCACCCTTTGGCCAAACATTTTTCTTTTAATGATTTTCAGGTTCCTTTGCATATTGCCTTCTACCATCTTTAACATTTATGCACTCCAATTATCTCATAAAGGCTAACATCGCAGTTCATTCATTTCATGAGAGCATCCAGTAACAAAAAGTCTTTGTGTTAAGAAAAGGGGAAAAAAAACTTCAAAGTGCAATTTTGAAAAATCCAAGTGAGGATATAGAGCTTCAAAGTAGTAAACTGAAACCCAAACAACAATTTTAGACATATTATTCCAAAAATAAATGTATTTTACCTATATGCTAAACATATATATGCCTGTCTCTCCTTAAGTCTCAGCTTGCTTAGGTGATGTCCAATCTTTTATTCTCATCCTGAATTGTAACCTGCTAAAGTGAACTGGTTACACAAACAGCTTCTCGTATCTCTTGTAACTGTATCTTTCGTTAGTGCCTTTTCACATTTACTCTAGGCTGTTCCATGTGATATGCCTTGGAAAATAGAACATGAAGCAAGTGGCGATAAATGGCTTGCATATGTGGACTTGACTTACTACTTGTTTATAGTAACTCTACAACCTTTCACATAGATACACAGGACTAGCCTTTCAATCATCCTTGTCTTCCTATCTAAATCCAGTCAGCCCCATCAGTCAGCCAATGACATATGGACAAGTTCAGGCAAGATCAGCCAAACCTGGCCTAGGTTAGAAAACATGACCATGTGAACTCAGCACACTTACTGCTAATCTGCAGACTATAAACTAAAGATACGATCGTTTTAAGCTTCCAGGTTTTGAGTTCTCATAATATACAGCAAAATCTAACTGGTAAACCAGCTTATGATGCAAAATCTAACTGGTAAACCGGCTTATGGCACATACGTTGCTCATTCTTTATTGTGTATAATATTCCAGTTTGCCAATGTCGTGCAAAAAAAAGGCAGGTTCTGGATTGCTCTATATGTGTATAAAACCTTATTAAAGTTCACTGTTGTGCAAAAGTCATCTATTCCATGTTTTTATCCCTTGACAGCACAAAGAATTAACAGAAATATTGAAACTGTATTGTACCAATTAATATAAGATTGTTAGGCAAAGTTCACCTTTGTACAACATCTGTAAGTAAAAGTACTATGTAGATATTTTTTCCATTGAGAAAACTTCCGTCGTCGTATACCTATTGATTTATTTTGTTTTCCTATAAGGTATCCCTATATTTATATTAATTTCTTATTAATCTTATCAATTATGCAATGATTTTTTAAAATGGTGCTGGGTAATGTTAAGTTACAGGTCTCATGTTTTCCAAAACTTAGTTGCCATCATTCTCCCATCACTAATGAGAAAGAAATTCACTGAATTGTCTTCAAAATCTCAAGAAAATGTAAGCTCAAATACTCTATTCTAAGCTCTATTGGAAATAAAGAAGAAAAAGTTTAAGCACAATAGAAATTTAGTTTTGTATGTCATTTTAAAAGGCAATTTTATCAAGAAACACCATGAATAAGCAGCTGTTATAAAGTTATACATGCCCTTGGCTACAGACACCAAAGGGTCATAAGTGCATGTATTCAGCCAGCCCAATTAAAAACCTTGTTCAATTTTTTTCAGACATCACAGCTGGATGCAAAGTACTAATAAGGAAATCTATTATTTCAAAATGTGCACTGGCAATCATAATTTTAGTGCTTTGCATTCTATCTGGAGTATACGCAACTGCCAGAATGTTCGGTGGATGAAAGCACACTATAATAGGAAATTGGGGCACATATTCCATACAGTTGCATGGGTGGGCCTTATTTCTGGATTTAGTTTTGTCCTCTGTACATACTGTTTCAAGCTGTGTCACTACCAACTCAATTCAGATCTATTGACTTGTAAATGTAATTACATATTTGATCATTAAAATAACAAAGTAAATTAACTTTTAACGCGTAGCATTACTCATTGTACATTAGAAAAATGAAAATCTTTACAAAAATGCCTATTTTATTCCACACTGACTTCTTATTAAATGAACGTTTTGATGATGACAGCTCTTTGGTTGCCAGGGACGGCTGAAATTGCTGCATGCGATGAGTCATTGTCTAAAATAAAATTTTTAAAAAATTATATAATTAACTCCATATGGCTCTTTCCTTGACTCATTTGATATAGGCCAAATTCTTACACTTTTAATTAAATCTCTCAAAATACATTTAAGGAATCATAAAATTAATCTAGCAAATTCAATGTAAGAATATTTTGAAATATGTAGTCAAGAACATTCTATTAATGATTAATATCTATTTATTAATTGGAAATGTATTTATAAAGTCACAATTAAAGCAGATTTAACATCATTTCAACTTTGAGAAAAACAAATAAATAAGGTTTATATATTTTAGTAGATTTATAGAAATGATACAAATTAGAGTTTTAATATTACTTTGTATTTTAAAGATAATTTTTAAAATATTCTTAAAAATTTGATAGTACTAATTTATTATTTTAAATGAAACAAAGACTAGAAATTAGAAGTCTTTGGTTTAATTACTAGTTCTGCCACCAACTTAACATATTTGTATTTGTATAATACTAGTATTGATGATTTTTAGCCATTATGATTTTAGAATTAAATATAATAGTTGTTGGAAAATCTTTATTACAGACTGTTATTCAAATTCAAATCCTTTTTAGATTTTCTATACAGTTTTAGTTAACACATTTTAAACTTTTCCAAAACAGATTTGTAGATTCAAGTTGACCATGTGAAGTTACTTCCATGCTTATGATTCTGATCGTACATGATAAAAATGCCTTTATTTCTGAACTGGAAGCTAAATAAACAAACAAAAAATGTATCTTATTTTAGTGACTTTAAAGCTTCTTAATCACATCCTATAAAAAATGCATTTTATATCCTGAATCAGTACACACATATGCACACACCTGCTCACACACATTATCATATATATACAAAACAAAAGCTAAAAGTTTCCAAAATAACTTTTAAACTCACTACTTGCAATGAATTTCTTCTGTTTTTTTTTTTCTAAGTTTGTTTATATGCTGGTGGAGAGCCATTATATGTATGTTACAACTTAGTAATTAGTCAAAACAGTTTGATAAGTAATGATTATTTTTAACATGAATAATGTTGCATGTTTGATGTTTCCTCTTATTCCTTCTAATCTTACTCTGAACATGCTTGGTGTCTTCATTTTTTTTTTTGTATTGTCAACTGACAAACATCTTTTAGGTTTTATGTTTTTCAATTCAACTGAGCAAACTAAATCAGCAAATCTTCTTAGATCCATCAGAGAAATGAGGTCACAGAACAAACCACTACCCTCCCCTCCCCAAATTGGGAAGAAATGCAATGGGGTTGGGATACAGAGAATCACATCATAACAAGGTATGAAGTAATAAACAGAAACCTCCATGAGAACCAGTATGGGGATAGGAGAACCTGAACTGTAATTGACAAATTACTGGAGACTCAATGTGGACCAACTATGAGATTTTTAAAATCCAGAAAGACCCAGTCATGGTGGGAGCCAATACTTCTGTAATTTTTATTTCCATGTGCTCTATCAGATTTTCCCAGTGAAAACTAAAGTATATTTCTCTGTGCTTTCCATAGGGAAAGACCAAATTATTTTGAAATTTGCCAGAGCATTCTGTTCTTCTGAACAAGACCTGCCCTTAGGAAAAATTGTTTTATTGGAGACTAACTTATTGGTGTTTTATCAAAGATTTACCAAGATGGAAAATGGAAGTAACCAACTCCGTGCCCCCAGCCATATTGTCCCATCTATGAGGGGAAGGTGCAGGAGTCTGTGAAGCACTTAGAAAGGTCACAGCCCCTAAATGGCTGAGACCTAATCATAGGATTATAGAATGCTTCCTATCTATCAACACCTTACTACCACCTCACCAAGCACCTATGCACCAAAGTTCCTTTTTACATCATATCCAGAGTTCAACATAAAATTACAAGGGATACTAAAAGGCAAAAATCACAATTGGACTATTGAACAAATTTTCAAGTACTCTTAAAAGTGTTATAATTATTCACCTACATATCTACACTTTCAAGATTAGAGGTCAGTTTTTAGAATTAATTGGTAGTAATTATCATAATATATCAGTTGTCATAAACAGAACGTATAACTTAAGGAAAGATAAGTGCTTTTGTAGACAAAATAGAAGTAGCAGAAAAATGAGAAAAAAGCATTTAATGTAAAAAAAAATTAAAGTGTGATAGCATTTGTTTCAGTAAGAGACTTCATGAAAAATGATACAAGGTGACAAATAACTCATTTTTTAAATAATAATAATGAACCTTCTACCTAATGTCATCAAAAAGATTTATGTTTGTCCTTCTTTATGGCTGCACAATATTCCACTGTGTATATGTACCACATTTTTTTAAATCCAGTCCAGCTTCAATGGGCAACATGGTTGATTCCATGTTTCAGCTATTGTGAACAGAGCCGCAACAAACATACTTGTGCAGGTATCTTTTTGTAAACATATGGACTTCAGCCGGGCTCAGTGGCTCAGCCTGTAATCCAGCGCCTTGGGAGGCTGAGGTGAGTGAATTGCCTGAGCCCGCGGGTTCGAGACCCACCTGGGCAGGCGAAACCTCATCTCTACAATAAATCAAAAAAAAAAAAAAAAAAATTAGCCGGGCGTGGTAGCGCATGCCTGTAGTTCCGGCTACTCGGAAGGCTGAGGCGGAAGGATCGCCGGAGCCCAGCAGGTCGAGGCTGCGGTGGCCGGGAGCGGCCACTGCACTCCAGTCTGGGCGACAGTGAGACTCCAACTCAAAAAAAAAAAAAAAAAAAAAATATGGACTTCACAGCAACTTGGATAGATTTAGAGTCGATCATACTCAGTCATCTATCACAGAAACAAAGAACAGAGTACCACATGTTTTCACTCATAAATGGACCTTGAACAATTATTATAATACTATAAGAAAGGGATTGGCAGTAGTGGGAAGCTGTCAGGGGAAGGGATTGGGATTAGCAGTTGAGGGAAACTGTTAGGGGAGGGAGGGGCATACCTCATCAACAGGATACCTACATAATCAATGTTTGTATACATATACCCTGAATTGTACCCCCATCTTTATAATGAAAAAAAAAAAAAGGATTTATGGCTTAATCTAATCTAACTTGCAACATTACCTTGAGAGTAATGGCTAATGATATGCCTACTCCAATTGTTCTCCTTTTAAACGTGGGGAAACGGAGGCTTAAAAGACAATAAACATCCTGTCCAATGTCACAATCTAGTAAACAGAAGAACTAGGTAGCAACTCAAGTTATCTGACTCCAGAGTCTATACTGCTAATCGTTTAATGTATCACTGCTCTCAAACCACTGCAATCCATCTACATCATAACTGATCCTCCATCTTTGTTCATCTTTGTCTGAAATTGTACAATTTAAGAAAGTTTTAGACACCTTCCAGTACCTAAGTTTGGATTATCCAACCATTGCTAGACTAGTGGTCTTCTTTAACTGTTCTCCTTGCCATAAGCATCCCTTGTTCTCTGATCCATCCTCTACCATGTCACAGGAATAATTTAACAGATTATGTTATTTTTGCTTAAAGTTCTTCAACGATTCCTATTGATCTTTAGGAAAAACAACCCAGAATCAATTCGACCTAATTAAAATAATCACAATACTTTGCGAGAGTACTGCTAAAGATATTGCAACTGCATCCTGTCTTCATGGAAGTAATTGATTATTTCATAAACTTATATTACTTGAAGCCTACTTGGGTAGAGTGCAGATTAATAGATGATTCTACACAACGAACAGAAGCTTCCACATTAGTTTGCATTTAGTGTTAAAATTTTTCTTTGTATTCCAAATATTCACATCATGCATGGATGTTGAATAACCTAGCGAATGAATTAAAATATGATATATTTTAAATTTTAAAAATTTGTATTAGTATTCGCATCATATGTGATATACCTATATGCACATTTAAATGTTACTACTGTGAACTAAAATATAATTATTAAGCATTCTCATAAAAATGCCACATTACAGAGTACCGATTAAAAAGTTTACCAGGGAAGGAAAAAATGGGAAAAGCATGTAATTACAATTACTTTTCGTTTTAAAAGAGATGGATTGAAATTTAAGCAGATATAGAAGTTTCTCTTAGACTTAGGGAAAAATGAATCTCTTTGAATATTGAAATATTTAATCTTTAGAGGTTTATGATATTTGTTCAAAAGACTAAATGTAGAGAAATAAAACTTAAAATCTTAAAGTAAAAAAGTTTGAACTTGAACCTCTGGGCTTCTTGATTGGCAAACTGAGATGAGAGAGGGCCATACCCGAGAAACCTGCAGTCACAGTCCAGGGAGCACTGCTTTCGTTATGGAAGAAAAGACCTAGAGTAAAAGAAATAAGTATAAGAGCAAGCAATGTTAAAAGTGTGGAGAGTTATTAGTAAACAGAAGCCAAATGTTATAAGACATTGACAGAACACAAAACTAAGCTATGTCAGAGAGCTATAACAAGAGAGTGAGGGAAAAGTTTCAAAAGCAGATAGTGGATTCATTCATTCATAACACACTTAAAAACACAGTCATGCATCATTTAAGGACAGAAATAGGCTCTGAGAAATACTCCTTTGGACAGTTTTGTTGTATGTGAGCATAGTAGATACAGTTACACAAATTAAGATGGTATGACCTATTACACACCTGGGCTATTTGGCATAACCTACCACTCCTAGGCTACATACCTGTTCAGTATATTACTGTACTGAATACTGTAGTCAATTATAATGGTAAGTACTTTTGCACATAAGCATACCTAAACATAGAAAAAATACAGTCAAAATACAGTATAAAAGAAAAAAATAAGGGTACACCTCCATGGGACACTCACCATAAATGGGGCTTGCAGGACTGTACATTGCTCCAGGTGAGTCAGTGAGTGAGTGGTGAGTGAATGTGAAAACCTTGGACATGACCATATCCTACTGTGAACTTAATCAACATTGTACACTTGACTGCTCTAAATGTATACAATATTTTTTCTTCAATAATAAGTTAACTTATCTTGCTGTAACTAACTTTATATTGTTTTTTAGCTTTTTGACTCTAAATTTAAAACATCATTACATGGCACAAGACTGTAATTACTATAAAATCTATATGTCCTAACTGAGGGCTATACCTCATTGAGGACATTGGTAAAAATCTATGTGTGTGTGTGTGTGTGTGTGTGTGTGTGTGTGTTGATGTGTGAGTGTTGTTGAACAGACAAAAGCAAGAACTGTATGCTCTTAATAAAGAACCATTTACTCCATCATTTTTCTGAAATAACTGAATATTTTAAATACTTAAGTAGAAAGGCAATACTGAAGTGAAAATTTACCTGTCATCCTTTCCAGTTGACTTACTGATATGCCATACATCGAAATGATGACAAGTTTAGGAGTATATTTAATGCAAAAGAATAAATATTATGCCATAAAACGATTACCGAGGCATTACATTTGCTCAAACTTTCCAAAAACAGTGTTTCCTTCGGTGTTTTAAAAATTTCTCCTGAGTGAGTTCATAAAATTTTATTTAATACAATCACACCCACTCTTCCATCATTCCTTAAATGTGAACATTTCATTCTCCACATCTTGATTTACACATAACCTAATCCCACTGCAGTAAATGTGGCAAAATAAATCATGTGGCCTATTCAGTAACCATGTCCCTCTTTTCTTGTACATAGGTGCTAGTTTAGTTGGATGGGGGAAAATCTGCCCCATCCTTGGCAATATGAATTGGTTGGTTTAAGGCAACTGAAGTAATATACCTCTTTGCAATTCTAGGAATCATCAAGTGAGATATTTCTGGGCAGGAAGAAGAACTTAGGAAAAGTTTTTTCTCTGATAAAAATGAGGAAAAGGAGGGTTAACCATTTATCTTCTGCTCCCCTTTTTTTTTTCTATTTGTGAAATAGTTTTGTCAGGATGCATTTCTTGAAGTTCTTGGAGAACAGAATAAAAATATAGAAGAATCTCATCTCCCATTGACATGGTTGAGTCTCTCAATGAACTCTGGCACATGCTTACCTCACAATCCACTGTTAAGAGGAGCCATGCATGCCTACATTGTTTAAGTCACATTTTGAGTAATCTGTTACCTGAAGTAGAAAGCATAATAATTGATATTACTTCAACATCCTTTAAAAACCAGGTGAATGGAAAAGAAAATTTTTATTAACAAACCAAAATTTCATAGGTATATTTTTTGAGAATACCAGTTATTTCATTTAGTGTACTATTGCTATGTTGGCTAAAAACATCATTGATAATGCACAATTTCACTATATTTCTCTACTAATTCATATTTCTTTCCTCACCCCCAGGGAAATAGGTTTTATTCTGCTATGCTGTAAATTTCATGAGACCCTTCACAGACTAAGGCACTCAATTCCCCAGTAGTCAGTACTGCTGCAGGCTGGCAAATCACAGCTGAGCACCACCTTGGCTAAGGGTAGCTGCCCCCTCCAAACTATGCCCCATTCCTAGAGGGCCATTTGCATCCATGATTGAATGCAAAATGTCTCTGAAGAACCAACTTCAGTGCTCCTGTGGGGTCAACTGAGACCTTTGTTGCCTTTGTATCAAACATCAAGTTCTTCCTCATTTCTACTTCCCTAACTGTCCCATGGGTGTTGTTCCCAAGAGCACACTAAAATAATTCACTTATTTGCAGATTCTGATTCCTAGCAAATTCAACCCATAACATTTGGTGCCAAGAATCATCCTAGAAGGCAGATTCCAAAATGAGATTTGGGAGCTGGATTTCCAGCCAGTTGGTTGATGATGAAGACTACCTCCCTAGTAGATGCAGTACTGATAGCCCTTGGCACACAGTGGTGAAATTGTTGAAGATTTCACTTTTGAAAAATCTGTTACTGATGAGTAACTGGTTTCATTTACGTATACCAAAATAAAGGATTTTACTGGCAGGTGTAATATATTTTGTGTTTGTGAGGTTTTAGAGATAAAAGTACTATGAGGATTATGGATTCAGATGATTATTTTGGAGAGCTTTGAGTAAGTACACTTTGGATAAAGACAATGCAAGAATGAGGGTGATTATTACTTAACTTAAGGTAAAATAATGAAGGTGGCAGTGTTCCCTTCTGTGTTTGTTAAGATACTGTCATCTCTTGCAATGCAGCCAGAGTGCAGGAAAACTCAAAAATCTTGTTCAAGGTTTTCTTATAAGGGTAAAGGAGCTAATAAATTAAAACTACAGCTCTGATTGAAATAGGATGGGACCCTGAGATTTGGAGTAGAGGCATCAAGATTATCATACTCAAAAATGTTGAAACTCCAAGTCCTTCTGAACCCTCTGGGATTACAGAAGTGATCCATCTTTTTGAGTTTATGGTAGTTTTACACCTTCCTTGAAGATGAAGCAAAAGCCTTTGCCTGAACAGACAGTACCTCACATACCTCACCTTTCATCCTGAACCCCACACCAATACGTAGAATTAAGTGGCTAAGTAATTTTGTCGGAAAAATGCCAGGTCTTTTCAAGGAAAAATAAAACTATAACCTAAAAGAACTCTAGTCTATGTAGCAGCAAGTGTAAAGACATGGATATGGCTTCCAAAAATTCTGAATCAAGGAGGGTGGTATATACATTTGGATAAATGAAAATTTATCAATATGAGAGCACTCTCCCCATGATACAGAATTCAATAACTTGGAAAGACCCCACCTTGGAAGGATCTTGGAAGCAAGGAGAGATTGGTAGCCCACATAATGGGCAATAGAAATACCAGAAAGTAGAAGAGGAGATCATAGTTTCGAAAAAGCAGGCAAGCTAGACTGGATAAAAAACATAAGGCCAGAAATTCCGCCAGCTGACTAATATCCATAAGACGGTCAGTGTGCACTCCTTCTACTGCAGAAATAAGAAATGTTCCAGGAAGAACACAACAGCTTGATTTAAAAAGCTTAATGGGGCCTGTTCTCTGTAGGCTAGAGCTGAAGGTAGGAGATGCTGTTTCATAATTAAATCCCCTAAAAATAGAAGCCAATGGAGTCAAAAATAATGGTTGAGTCAGTTGGTAGTTTGGGATTCACAGAGTTATGGAGATTATTAATAGAATACATGGACCCTGGGAACAATATAGATGGGCAGCAAAGATGTGCCTCTATACAATAAAAATAAATCAAGGTTGAATAACCAGGAGCTTAGAGAAGTTGACCCTCAAAAATATCAAGAATCCTGAGACAATTTTTAGACTTAGATTTCACTGACCGAGAGACCAGATTCCCTAGGAACAAGGATCATGCCAGGGCACAATAAACATGAAAGTTAATAATTTTCCATTTTTAGTGGAACCTATGGGTAATTTATTCATATAACTGTGCACTGAAAGGAGGCTGGAGATGATATTCCAATATTTGAGGGATTGTTGGACATAAAGATTGAGTCAAAATTTATTTTCAGTAACATGAAGTGTCAAGAGAAGATAGTTTGCTGTTACACCATAGGGGCAAAGAGGTATGTGTTTGAATGTAGGTCACACATTGGAACATCTATCAGTATTTCTCTGCCCAATTTTTAGCATAAAGATACAGCCTGAGAAGGACATAATGATTATAGGTGCAGACCTAGTAGGGACGAAGGTCTGAGTCACCCTACTGAGTAAGGTACCTAAACCATCAGAGTTTCCAAGTGATGAGGAAAATCTAGAATTGTTGGTGGAGGAGAAAGGTAATAAGTATCAGTTGAAGTTCTAAAACACCTACAAAAGGTGACATAGTTTGAATCACCAACCTTCTTCCTATAAGTTTTCCCAGGAATAGAGACTGATCCAAATCTCTGACGGTCTGTTCAAAGCTTGGATCACTTTACGATACAAAATCAGTGTATCTTAGTCGCCACAAAAGGTGACCTGCAGCAGATGCTATGCTATCATGTTGTTTCCAGACACCTATTAAGATTAAGGCTTAAGGCTTTCATTCTCCCAAAATTGCTCTCAATTGCCACCCGATCACACTCCACAAAAAAAAAAATTGCCTCACCTGAGGTTATGTCCTTTTCATAGAAGCAGTCCTCATTCAGTCAATGCACGGGTATGTAATCCAAACCCCTTTGCCTAAAATAAAGACATCACATATTGAATGGTTTCTAGCCAGCATTATAACGTTTCTTAATCCCAGTCCTCTTCCCTCACTCCTTAATAAGTGTAACCCTTCGTACATTTTCTAATAAACTACAAGCATGCAAATCTCCATCCCAGAGTCCGTTTCCCAGGGAATCTTACCTTAGACAGGGGTTATTTTCACTTTCAGAATTTTTACAATATTTTGGATATACCATCATACAATTTGACTGAGAAAACTTTGAAAAATTTGAATATCAAAGTTTAAGTGCATTACAAATTCTTTCCATAGTCTTCTCTTCAAAGCATATTTAAAGAAGTCCAAACAACATCCTTTGACACAAAATATAACCAACATCTCGAACATTCATCAGGGAACAAGCATTTTAGTTGAGATCACAGTTAAAATTAGATTCTACACACCCTTGTCATGCTTAAGGATTGACTCCTTTGTGAAAGGAATAGGGCGTATTCCCAAAGTCAAGAAGGCTGCTCAGAATGTTTAGGCTCTAATAAAAATAATAAGTTGAAAAGTTGGGGATAAGATGTTGTTAGCTACACCAGAGTAAAAACAAAGAAAGGATGTTCTCAAATCTTGGAAGTAAATTTTGCAAACATAGGATATTATAAAACCTGAATTCTGCTTTCCTTTTCTTTGCCAAGGAGCAGAATCTTCAGCCTAGGAAAGGTGGAATAAATGTATAACCTTGAACAGAAGCTAAAGATAATTGAAGAAATAGTAAAAGAACATGTACACGGTCTTCAGCAAATGTAACTTTCAGATGTAGAAATAATTCCTACAAGACTGCTGAGAAAGGTTGTAGAAAGACTGTAAAGGCACTGATCATAATTTTTTAGTAATCATGGTTAACTGGAAAGTGGTGAAGGAAACAAATAGGCAAATTACACTGATTTTTAAAGGATAAGAAAGTTGGAAAGAAATAGACCAGTGAACCGTAATTAGGTCAAATCTTTAAGTGAATTGTTTAAAGAAGTGTCTGTGAGTATTTGGAAAGGCAAATAGTGATGGCTAGGTAATAGGAATGTCAGACTGACATCATTCCTTTATTGACTCAGATATTAGAATGACAGATCAGGTGAACTGACCAATACAGAGAATATTTCAGAATTTCAGCAAGACATCAACAAAGTCTCCTGGTAATCACATGTATAAGATAAAATCAATAAGTGGGATGATGGTGAAGTGTGAAACAATGTTGTTTTGTACCAAATGATGTTATAAGGGTGCTTTCTATAACTTTGATGTTTACCCACATACACAAAAATTATCTTATAATTGTTTTTTAATTGCCTTTCTTGAATTTTACCAAGATTACCTGAGTACAAAATCCTACTGAAAGTGACAGCAGAGGTAAGAATTCTGATTCAGACCTTTGGGTTGATCAAAGGCAATTGAAAACCATTTAAACATCTAGCCAGTAAGGATAGAAGTAGACAATTAGATTATGGCTCTATTGGCTTAAGTGAAAATATAATATCTGTAACAAAAGTCATTCATCTCTGACTTGAAGTCTTCTAACTCATAAGATGACAGACACTAAGAATGTTTATTCATTTACATTTTATTCAATTTCATTATACATTCCTGTAATCTTTTAATGTTGATCATTTAGGCCTTAGAATACAAAGACCTCTACTCCTTCATCTTGGGCCTACCACCTAGCTTTAGGGTTCCTGAACTAGAGTATTCTATCATGCTATTTACTGTTTTGCATTTATCTAGATATTCCCCCAATGTAGACACTGAGGCATCATAACAGCAGCATCTATTGCTGGCTGACTCAAGAGCAATCATTTTCAAAACTTGTATATTTAAATTCTGCTACCTAGTAAGAGTAAATTGTGACATATTTGTATACTTATTTGCATCATGTTTAGAGAAATTTCTTTTATTTTTATATAGTAGAGAATCTGATTTACAATTAAACTAGTATGTATTAAGCTAGTACTAAAATATTCAAATACTACATGAGTAAGTATGTCCCCTTTTCAGACTTTGAGAGCAAAATTTAGTGGATTAAAGTAGCAATGAGTAGCAGAACTGTAATGACTTTAAAAATCAGAAGCAACCTCAACTATAAAAGAATAATTATTTGGGGTTCACAATTAGAATGAAAATTATGTTATTCACTAAAGAAAATAATGATTAAGTGCCTAAGTATAGCAAGATAATAATATAATTTTCCAGGCTTTAAATACATTCTGTGTTTTTATTGCAGGCGTCTATGATGTTTTATTTATTAATGGTTTATGTTTGTGAATCAAAGTAAGATCACTCTAATCTGCTAAATATATTAAATCAAATATTTTTATTCACTTTACAAAAAGATAAAAACAAAGAAGCATACAAAGGAAAACTGTTTTACTTAAATAGAAAAGACAGAAAAAAATCATGATATATTTTTGTTGAAAACAGATTCTGATCAGTTTTCAGTATGTAAATAATTATTGTAGTCTGGTGTAAATTGTTTTACTCAACAGAAATAAGAATGCTGACTTATTGTAGCTTGTGCTATTCTTACATTGCTCAGTTAACTATATCCCCTATTCATATTAATGTATTTAGAAGTTGCTGTCGTTGACTCCATATAGAAACCGTATGTGGTATCTGCTGTGACTGCACTACTAGAGTATGTTAACAGCTGTTGGAACAGAGCAAAAAAATCAATACAAATTAATGTTTGCCTTGAGTCAATTGAAAGTAAAAAGTATTAGAGTGATATCAATGACATTTAGAATCTTATACAACATTCTTTTCATATACATATATATAAATACATGTATACATGGTTGCACTTACTATTGATTAATATAACTAAAAAAACAAAATTAATTGAAGAATCAATGATGTAAGTCGGTAATTGTACTACCCTTGTTTTACAGAATAAAAAACTAAAATTTAAAATTTTGGTAATTTTCTATATATGGTCAGCCAGCAGACTAATGGAAAAGTCAAGAAGAAAGCCCAGGTTGTTGACTCTTGCTCTTCTTTTCTTTCATGTGCCTTTATTTTATTCAAAGCTGATTCTTTTTTCTTTAAGGATGTCTATACTTAAGTGTTTTTAAAAGAATATACAATAATACACATGCATATATATACATATAACATATTAAATGGCTACAGCAAGCAAAACTCCTCAAGAAAAATGATTTAAGTTATATGCAAAACAGGGTAATTTAGAATAAGTCTATAAATAAAAATATATAGAATCTAATCTTCCAAATAAAACTATACCATATTTTCCCATTGCACATTAATTCAAAGGAAAGTATTTATTTGGCTTCTAGTGCGATACTTTGGGAACAAACAAGGATGAGTCAGATACCAGCTCTATCCTCAAAAAATCTTATTATAATAAGAAAGATAATGTATTACACAGAGATAAGAACAGAATGTAATAATGAAATGCCATAAGAAAAGCATAAATAAAATAAATCTAGTGGGAGTTCTAACAAGAAAGGCATCTACTTGGGGGAGGAAGAACAATTTTGTTTTTAAAAATGAGGGAAATGGCATTTCAGTTAGCTATGAATATGGACATATCAAAAGAATTGAAGGGAAGGAATAGAATAACTAAAGAAAGGGAGGCTACATGAAGGCAACATATGAATTTAGCAAAATGTGTTCAATGGCATAATGGGAGGTAATTAAGGAATTCTAGAGGTTGGGAGACTGAGAGTTGAACTTTCTTTTATTATTAGTGGGAAACTCTATGGAGTTGTATGTGAAGGAAACTCAAATGTACTTCAGGGACATCAGTGTCAAAAAGGGTCAGAGTTGAGAATGTCTGAAGTCATCTAGTAAAGTGGCTACTGCCATAATCCACTTATATGCCACCTAAAATTTGAATTTAAGAGCAGAAACCACATTGTTAGGCTCACATCTGTCTAATGTAAACAATTGTTTTATTAATTTGTTTCATCTAGAGCTGGGATCAACCTAAGAGACAAATCCAGGGCCCAGGGACCAAATCCAGTCTACCATCTCCTTCTTTAAATAAAACACAGCCATGTTTATTCATTTGTGTATTTTCCGTGGCTGCTTTTACTCTGTAATGGCAGAGTTTAGTAGTTGTCACGGAAACCATGTGACCATACCAGTGTTTCTCCAAAAATGGAAAAAGATATTTTTGATGGAACCAGAAAGCATTTTGAAATAATTTTCTCAAGATAATTGTTAGAAAACAAATTTCTTTATGTAAATGAAAAATAACTCCACATGTGTTACAAATAAGCATCTAGTGTTTTACTCATTTAATTTGCCTGTGTGTTTCCAGAGGCATAAAAGTTGTTGGTCACTGTGTCTACCTGTGATGTAACCTATAAACTGTATTTGAACTCAATGATTAAGCCATTAGGGGCACTTCAAAAGACCTAGGAGTTGCTTAAAACTAATTTCAGGTATTTCTCCTCCATTCTAGAAGACAATATTTCTTTCTTAGATTGCCCGAGTTTTCTTTTTTTAGAGGTTGCATAATAAATTAACACAAAATTATTATCTTAAAACATCAGCGGCAGGATCACTGGAACTCAGCAGGTCAATGCTGGGGTGGCCATGAGTGTGCCATTGCACTCCAGCATGGGTGATGGAGTGAAATTCCAAATTACAAAAAAAAAAAAAATCAGAAATTTGTCCCATCACTGTTTCTTTCAATCCAGGCTGTCAGTGTTTCTGCTGGTATAAAATTCTCAAAAACCTTGTTTGTCTTCTGTCAATATTGAGCGTATTTCTGCCATCAAAATTAGAATTTTCTATAGATTCTTCCTGGATAATTCCATCTCTATTTCTGGTTTCTAAAAAGGAAAAAATGACACTTCAGCTATCTGTGAATATGAATATATCAAACTGGAAGAAATAGAACATAAGTCTCATGACTAATCATATGCATAAACATTACCTTAATAGACAGTTTTTCAACCACACCCTTGACCTTATTTTCAGGTCAAGCTGTCTGGATGGGCTGAGAATCTGCCAAATCATCAAGGGGTGATTCTGTTTTACTTAGCACTTCGTTTCTTAATTTACTTCTTTCCTCTCATAATTACAACAAGCAGCAAAAAGAAAACAGGTTGTGTCTTCCACGCTTCACTTAGAAATTTCCTAGTTAAATAACCAAGTTAATCACTTACAAGTTCTACCTTCCACTCTACAGCAGAACACAATTCAGCCAAGTTTTCTGCCACTGTATAACAAGGAGAGTCTTTCCTTCACTTTCAAACTTCATGCTCCTTATTTCCACCTGTGATCTCACCAGACAATCTATTATGTTCATATTTCTAGCAACATTCTGTTTATAAAAATATATGTATCTTCTAAGGAAATAGAAGCTTTCTCTTTCAGAGCCTTCACCAAAATCAACTTTAATGTCCATATTTCCATCAATATTCCTTTCAAGGAAGTTTAGGCTTGTTATTATGTGCCTCCAAATACTTCCAGCCTTTACCCATTACCTTTAATATAACATATTTCTTTATA
The DNA here is from genome assembly GCA_963574415.1 of Tarsius wallacei. Classification (NCBI taxonomy): domain Eukaryota; kingdom Metazoa; phylum Chordata; class Mammalia; order Primates; family Tarsiidae; genus Tarsius; species Tarsius wallacei. The sequence continues at coordinate 19,470 of CAUYQG010083037.1, forward strand.
TAAACAAAAAAAATCTTCATGTGTATAATATAGCCACTTTCCCATTTTTAGGTATTTGTGTTGTTACAGCAGTACCCAAAATCTGAATGTGTTTTCTAAGGCTACCATAACAATTTACTACACACTTGATGGCTTAAAACAATACACATTTTTGTCCCCCAGTACTAGAGACTAGAAGTTCAAAATCAAGTTGTAAAGATCCCTGATCCCTCAGGGATCCTTTTGATCCCTCAGAACACTTTATAGGGGAGGATTCTTTTTTTGTTTCTCCTAGCTTCTGTTGGTTGTTAGCAAACTTTAGTATTCCAGTTTTTCCATGGCCATCTGCCCTGTATACCCATGTCACTGTGTTCACTTTTTTCTATTTTAAGGACACACATCATAATGAATTTAGGGTCTACTCTAATGCAGTATGATGTCACGTGAGTTTGACTACATTTGCAAACATCACATTCACAGGTTCCAGATGGACGTGAATTTTGCAGGGCACTATTCAACTAAGTATAGAGGTTAATAAAACTGTGTTGAGAAAACCATGAAAATTCTGTCTGGAATAGTCTGTCTCTAAGGTCTTTAATTTTCCCAGTAAAAGGATTTAGGCAACTCTGGTTAATACTCATTAAACTTTTTTTCAAAAAAAGATATTTCAGGCTTTATGTAAGTCATATTTATGTTTTCTCTTTTATGGAGGAGATCCAAATATAAGGATTTAGGAGGCCAGAGCTGGAATCCCTTACTATGTGAAATGGAAAAAAGAAAAATCATTATTTAATGAATAGAGTCTCCAGGATATTGATATTTGAAACAAAAACCTTAATTCAATTCAAAGTAGCAGGACATTTATTCTTCTAAGGGCATCAATTTCCTTTTAGACACAAGCTTGATCAAACCCAACAAAGGAATACAAAGCATCTCATTGTGTCTTCCTCTCTTAATCCATTTTACTGCAGAGGTTGTTTGGCTCCAAGGATTGGTGCCCCTGTGCCAAGGGTCTTTGTGTAAACAACAGATTTTGTTACGGGTCTATATGAGAACAGATCTTTCTTTCCAGGTGATTGTTGGCACCCACTCATGAACTGCCTTCATCAGTCACAAATCAAACTCCAATCCCAATTGGAGAGTCACTAAAGAGAGACTTCCTGAAGGGAAAAGAATTGGCACATGATGTGCCCGACAGGTTGCCAATACCCTTGTTTTATTTCTATGTACCATTTTATGCTATTCTATTATAATGTGTGACTGGTCACCCAGAGATTACAGTTTCCTTTCAGCACATTCTACCTCAAAGCAAATCTAAGACTGTTTGTTCTACCTGCATTTGGAGCTTAAGTATGATAATACAACACCAAATAAACAGAAAAAAAATTATTCTTATCTAAGACATCATTTATTTACTTATATATATTTTTTAATAATTACATGTCCACTATCTTTGACTACATTTAAGGATGTGAAAAAACTGGTTTTATTTTTCTTAAAATTTAATTTTAGTAGAATAACAGAAATTTTATTCTACAGGACTTTTAACAGCTTTATTCTTGCACATAGAACACCAATCGAGTGCTTTATTAATCTAATTTGAGTACATAATTTTTGCAGGCACATTTTACATAATAGTAGGCTAAGAGTTTCTAGAATATTAGCATTGACAAGTGTGCATATGACGTATATCGTCAATAAATCAAAAATACAGGAAACTCTTCATAAAATAAAATAATTCACCTTTCTCTTAGTAATTGTCCATTCAATTCAACCATCAGAAGAATCTACTACATTGTCTATTTTAATGGAAATTTCTACCAAGAATAGATAAACCATTATCCTCCTTCTCAAAAAATAAAATAAAATTGTCTTCTAAGTACTTCAGCCATGTGCATATTCATCTGTTTTATTTGCTATTCTGTCATGGTGAGTGTGTGTCATATGCCATGCTAATTTGATCCTATACTTTAAAAACTCCAAAACAAATTAAACTGCTAAACAAACACACAATTTGCTAATTAGCATCCTAACAATTTTCATAATATGGCAAGGAAAATCAAAGAGAAGTAACATATAATCTTAATTCATTATCACTGTGAAGAGAACATAACTGGCACTTATACCCTGCAAGAAAATTCTCTGAAAAGATGTCTGGGTCTCTCAGAAGCTCCCTTTTCCTGCTTCATTAATATGTGGTAAGACCTGGGCTGAAACAATACTGGTGCCTTTTGGTTATGTACTTAAGGAAAAAAAAATCCACACATAAAGGGGGGAAGAAAGGAGAAAGCAAAACTTAAAACGCATAAATAAAGAAGTTTCAGCGTATTTTTTTTATTAACTAATTTTCCACATAGTTGTATTATAAATCCAAAAATGCATTTTATTTTCAGCGATGTGAATTGTCTCCTCCTTTAAAATGAGGTCAATGTATCACACATCTCTGCACAAATCCTTAGAGCTAAATCATTTTGTTCAAACTTCTGAACCTCTAACAGTGTAAATCTCTTCCATTTCAAATCACAAAAGGCTTTTTTTTTTTTTGTCTATGACGATGTATTATAGGTAATGTCAAGGAAAAAAAGAAAAGTAGAGGATACAAAATAATGAGTGCTTCAGAACAGGTGATAACTTCTCTAGTGGAATGGCAACCAACAGTATAAAAATCTAAAGCTAAATTTTATTTTTTATAGATGTCATAAAGAAGAAAATTTGATGGCAATTGAAATCAGTGAAAAAATGAAATCAACTTGCATTTAATTTTAATTTAACCTATCTATTAATAGATTTTCATGGTGGCTTCAAACTATGTTTTATAGCACAGGATTTGATTCTTCAGAAGTTTATAACTATCAGGATTTTCTCTTCTATATTTTATCATCATTGTACTAGAAATCAGCATTAAAAACTGTTCTTTTTCATTAAAATGTCTCCAATTGTGTTTGTGATTCCAGTTTATCTCTTTAACTGACTAGGTTTTGACTCTCTATATTTTAAAGAGGTATTTTACTAAGCTAGACTGCTTAATATTGCTGCCATGAAATAATAGATAAACTGAGAGAGAAAAGTGTGATATTTTCAATGATCTCATGTTATTTTTCTTTAACATTTGTGTTATTTTTGTCACTTCATTTTTTATATAATACCTCTGCATTTTACAGCTAATTCTTATGAGTTGAGGTTTTTTTCTATAGTGCTTCAATGCATTATTTAAAATAAGGAATTCCTACATAATTATTATAGGTATTATTCAATGGTGAATATCTTATTTTTATTATATTTACTAGCTCTTTCTGGCATGAAAATGCAATTTTAAATAGATTTTATATCTAAAATATCTGCTAGACTTTTACCTTGGCTAAGGCCTCCATAAAAAGTGGCTAAATTCAATGATAAGGGTTATTTTTGTCTATTTTTTAATTTTACTGGTAATTATTCTTATACTTTCCCATTTAATATAATGCTTGCTATGAATTTCTGCTTCACATTGTTTATAAAGTTGTAGAAGTATTTGTCTCATCTTGATCTGCTATTTATTTTTCATTAATGAAAATTAAATTTCATCATAAGATTTTTTTGCTGCATCTATTCACTTAATTTTTTACATGTTTAAATGTCAATGTAATAAAACACAACATAGCATTTTTTTCTCTAACATTAGACCACTTATACATTCATGGAAAAGCTCAATTTGTTAAGATACATAATCTTTTTAAAACACAAATGCAATATAATTGTTACTATTTTGTTAAGTATTTTTCCACCTTGCTTTTAAACTTCCCTGTGTTTATTTTTTAATAATTTCTTTATCTAATACGGTCGGCAGCCTTTAAAATGGTCTCCTATTAATTTCTGACTCCCAGTATACACACTTATTGAATCTTTCTCTTTGTGGACTAAACTTGATCACTTGCTGTTAATGAATAGAATATTGCAGAAATGATTGGATGTCTTTTACAGTACTAAGTTCTAAAAATATGGTGACTTCTGTCTTGGTTGCTCCCATGTGCACATATGTCTTAATTACCTTTCTCTGGGTTATGTTGTGAGACACCCTGTGCAGAGAACTATGCTGTAAGGGCAGTAAGTTTTGTTCTTATGACCTAATGACCTCCCAAAGGTCCTAGTTTCTTATATCCTCACAATGGGAATTAGATTTCAACATATGAATTTGGGGCAGCCAAAAACACTCAGACCATAGAAACTATTTCTTCATTGTATAATAGAGTATCTTACACACTCCAAATCATCTAGAACTTGTGTTTTCTATCTAGAAATATTTTCAACTTCTAAACTAATTTTTTATTGATTATAGAAATTATTTGGACTTCTTCTTGAGCTAGTTTTGGTAATGTATATTTTTTTCCTGGAAAGTGTACAAATTATCTACGTTTTCAAAATTTCTTTTAATATCTTCTGTCATTGAAGTTATAACCTTCTTATATCTTCATAGCTATTTTTTCTTGACTCCTCTTAGAGTTGTCAATTTATTAAACTTTTGAAATAACCACATTTGTGAGTTTTTAAAATCTTACAGCTTGATTTTCTATTTTATTTTTTCTTCCTTCGATTTTATCTGTCTATATTAGTGTTCACTTTATAAATATATAAGAACTTGTAAGAAATAGCTTTTGAAACTATCCTCTTGATACTCCAGATTTTTTTTTTTTTTAGTTTGCCCTTAATCACAGTCAGAACTCAATATTTGGAAGCTATTAAGTTACTTGGGTCAAAAGATGCACTCCAAAAGTACTAAGGGTTCATTACCATGTGATCTACCTTGCTTGGTATTTATGTTTAGTTCTTATTCTTTAAGTGATTCTCTTTGCTTTCTGTAGGCTTCATCATTAATTTAAAATTTACAAATATCCATGATTTTGTATGCATATATATGTGTGTGTGTATTCTAGTATATGTTTTATAACAATATAGTCAGAGAATATCTTGATATTTTATTTCTGTAAAAGAAATTTTCTTGTTTTGTTTTCTCTCTTGTAAAAATCACACTTAAAATTCGAAGTCCAACTGTGTTTTTTTAAACCCACTTTAACTCTCAACTAGAGTTATGCACACATTCCTTTGTTTTCAAGACATATTGTGATTCCCCAAATTTTAGCAACCACCAATCAATTGTAAAGAAATGCAATCTATCATCAGAGACAACTTAAAGAAAAAAGAAGCATTTTTAATCATTAAAAATGTTTCATGATCTAGTTGAAGCCACAATTCATTTGCCCCTGTACTAATAAGAAATTTTTTTTAAAAACTGGGAAATATATTGAAGAAGAGCAAACATTAAACTCTTCTGAAAGTCATTTTGAATCAACTTTATAAAAAATGTTTATGAAGTTGACATGATTCTATATTAGTTCAAAATCATAAATATAATCCAAAATTTTAAGGCTTTAGATTATGAACAATAATTGAACACTTGAATAGTGTTAGGATTTCAAAAAGATTTTAGCAATGTAGCAATCCACTATCAAACAACTTATTTTAACCTCAAAAGGAGAAGCAATTTATTGTGTAATAATGTGACTAAAATTTTGTAGAGATTATCTTATAACCAAAATTAGATGATCTTATTTAAATGTGAGACAGCTTGAGAATTTAATTACCAAATTCAAATTAGCAAAAGTTTTCATTTGATCCATGTATAATGTCAACAATATATGAGAACCTATGAGGAAATATCTATTAAATACTCATCAAGGTAGTGTCTAATCTTGTTAGCTCAAAAGGAAAAAGATATGCTGAGTTGAATATATATCAGTATCAAAGCAAACCTGAAGGTATATCTGAGAAATGTATATTGCAAGTGTTGTAAGCCGTAATGAAAATAATTCCTTTATAAATAAAAAATTTAATTGGAAATTTTAAAAGATGTTTGTATTTATTTATTAAATAATTCACCAAATGTTTATAGTAAAAACATATTACACATGTACTATTCTCTTTTCGCTACCCAATCGTTCCTCTTTGCAATTTACTCTGTGTCCCCATAACAATCTATACCTGGTTCTATCTTCACGGTTAACCCATAATACTAATATATTGTATTTACCTGCTCATTTTCTTTGCCAATTGTGTAGTGAAGGCATAAATTTCACTTATCTGGTTCATTGTCATAACTGCAGTGCCAGACACAAAGTCTAACATAAAAAAAGGTCACACTGAATGTATTAAACTAAACTATTTTAGGTAGGTAAGGCAATTGTGGAAATAAAAACCAAGCAAATGAAAATACATAAAGACTATTTATTCAGAGCTTGCCATAGCAAGGGAGACAGCCCCCATCGTTTGTGTTTTGGCAGAGACACAGAGGCAGGCAAAGGAGTAGGAAAGTTTTATGGTGGAAAAAAGGAAAGGGTATATGTATGATCGAGTAAGATAATGTTTGCATGAGGTTGTTGTGGGCAGATTAAATAAAAATAAGGCATCTTTGGCTAGCGGTGTACTTTTGGCTTTTTCTAGTTGTACTAAGTTGGAAATGGAGGACAAACATTAGGGAAGCCATCAGTTACTAATGGACTCTGGCAATTTGGGTCCTATTGTTATAAGGGCTTTTGTTTGGCTGTCTGAATTGTTTTCTAAAGACAGTGTCCTGATGTCATACAAGTGTAACTTATAGGAAATAGGATGACTTCCTGGGTTGGTTATTGAAGACTGTAGGTCAGGGTAGCATTTTTTATATATATTTTGGCCATTGTTTGTATATTTAGTCTCGCACAAGCATTTAATTGAGAATATAGAGATTAATGGCCATTGATACGACTATTAAGTCTATAGAATAACTCACAGAAAAAGCACTCTTCTAATCTTTTATTGTGTATATATATAAACATAACGATGCATAAAAATAAAGCATACGTTTCTCAGTATCAGTATATAATCTAACTTCAGCTGAATATGCAAGCAGTTCTAAAATTCTATTTTAGACCTGTATAAGATCATGAATCCTCAAATATATCCAAAAGTATTTGAAAATAGATAATTGAATGTTTGAGATATAACAATGAAGACAGTAACTCTAACAGAAGGAGGAAAAGGTACTGGGCCAGTGTTAAGTCAGATATTAAAACATACAGACACACTCTGATGGAGAATTCAGTAGTTTATTGTGATTCACTGACAAGTATCTGAAATGATTTTGACCAAACCATAGAGGTAAGTTTGGAAAATACTGGTTGTCTTACTCCATTGATATTTGGTGACCAGGGAGCAAGAAACATCCTTTCACAGGTGTTTATATTTGGTTTACAAATCATAGCTAATTATAATAATTAATATGTAAATTGTATTAAAATACAAAGTCACCCAGTAAGAAGTAGATTTGATAACAATGAGCATAGAATTAACATAAGGCTAAAAATCTTCCTCCTCAATAACTCATACATATTATTGTATGAACAATCATGGCAAAATATCAAAAAGTGAGATAATTTCAACACTACAGAAGAAAAATTAGCTAATTTTAAAATGGCATTGAATGTCACCCAATTTTTAGAGGACTTTTTTTTTAAACTGTGCTTTAATTACATTTTATATTTATAAAATTATATTTAGAATTTAAACAACAAGAGATGCTAATAAACAACTTCCCTATCCATTAATGAAAACCCCAAACCCATTTGACTAACTAGAAATAAAACAAGAAAATATTATTTTCAGTGCACTCTGCTTAACTTGATTTATTTCCTTCTTTGGCCTTCTTAAAATGTCCCAACATAGACTTGTCCTTTATAAACTCCCTTCCTGTACTCCCTAAATTATGCATAAATTATCCATAGTTTCATTAAGACTGTCTTTCACCAAAATATAGGAACTGGTCTATTTATTTTTTAGAGTACAGTTATTTTGTTAATAATATTCAAATTCAGTAAGTAAATATTATTAAGAACCACATAATTCAAGGTGCTGGGCATCATATGAATAAACATGATTCCTGCTTTCCTGGAATCTGATAAAATTATTTAAGCTACTACCAATAAATCATAATAAACTGCTATTCCATGTCAGAGTACATCTCTATGTTTTTAAAACAAAATTATAATTAGCCTAATATTTATTGACTGCATACAGCGTACTAGCTGCTTTATTAGGTGCCTTCAAAAATTATCTCACTCACTATTTACGTGTGAAGGAATAGTGATCTCCATTTAGTAGATGATGAAACTGAGTGTCTGAAGGTTAATTGCTTTGTTAAAGGTCGAACAGGGAGTAAGCAGTAAAACTGTGATGCAGTCCACTTCTTTTCTGATCTGTTGATACCAAGGCCAACATTCTTTATGCCCTCCCTACTGGCTCAAGCTATAACACAGAAATGTGAAATAATAACTAATGATGTTCAGACATGGCCTAGAAGGAAAACATATTAAAAATAGAACAATATTTCCTACTATTCTTCCAGAAAATAGACTGGATTTCAGATATGGTAGAAACATTAAACACTCTATGTGTCAACATACTCTTACTTTTTGTAAAGTAACCCCTAAAGTATGAGTCTTTCTCAAGTTCCAGAAGCTACTATACCCACAGATTCAAAGCTAAAACGCTGCTTACCTAACACAAAAATTACTCCGAATGCCTCAAAACCACACAGATATTATACTTAGTGTGATGCCTTACCTGTGTCATTGCAAATGTGAATCTGTTAATATGATGCTCCTTGAATTAACATTAGTGTAACGGGAAGTTTGACCTATCACAAATCATGTGTCTTGAGATAGATTTTCTTAAGTGGTTGTGTGGATATTTAATAATAACCACTAGAGTATAAATAAACTCAACTCATAGAATTTCTGGAGAAGAAGTAAGATGAGGTCTGAAAACCTCAGTATAGTGATTCAAAAACAAAGATTTTGTTTCACTCTGTCCTCCAATGTAGCAATCATTATCAATAGAAAAACATTCTTATGCAAAAGAAAAGATGAGGTGGGGAACTTTCAGCTCAAAATTAATCAAAGCTTCCTTAATAGTCAATAAAATCTGTCCCTCTTTTGTATATTTAGTATTTTAATAAGGAATTAATGATCAAAATTAAATTATTTTAAGGTTGGCTAAACAGAGGCACTTAAGAGTAAATTTTGCTCTTGGTAGAAGGATAATAAATGCCAACCTCTATCTTTTGTCATAGCGAGATTTCAAACGGTGATTGAATTTTTCATGACTGCATAGTCCAATATCCTTTCAATTGGGAATCATTAAAACAATCTTATTATTATTTTCTACAGTGTCATATATACCCACTAGATCTACATGATGTCAAAATTATTTTAAAATGTGGAAGGTGTCATTGACTTTTTAGTCTGAATGTTTCTAACAACCAATATTAATTATATGTTATCCCTTTGATTGTAGTGATCCGTGATAATGATTTCATCCTGGACACTTACAAATATTCAAACACTTGACAAATAAAGCTCTGTGCAACATATATCAATAAAGGTATGCTCCTACAAATATCCATTTCCAGGTGTCTTCTGCAAGTATAATACTTTTGAGTATATTTGCTAATGCCCACAGTATGTGATACTAAGTACCCATAAGTAATATTATTTTTACCCTAATTACTTAGTATAAATTGGCATTTCAGAGTACAGTAATAGCATTTAATGAAAGATATTTGTAGAAGTGACGGATGCATTTAGCTGCTAATAATTAGACACATGCACATACACATTCATTTAAATAAATTATTGAGTCTTTTCTCTCATTTAATAAGCTCAAAGGAAGACAGTGCAGAGCTAACGCAGTGGTTTTATTATATCATCATCGCCCGAGTTACCTCCAACTGTTTCCGTTCAGTGCCTTTGAAGTATGCGTGTTGGAAGATGACTCTCCACTTTTAACCTCTCATCATCATTGTAGGAAAAATACATAGAAAAGGGAGGTGTTCATAAGACAGTACACAGTTCACTTTTAAAGGTTTTTTTGTTTTTGTTTTTAAAGTCATATCTAGCGAACTACATCTCATGGCAACAACCACTGAAGAAGAAACATAGCTTTTAGTGGGCACTGCCCCATAAATTGAAGTTCTGCATTTCAAGAAGAAAAAATACAGATTTCAAGAATAAAGAACAAATATTGAGTAGGTAATTACCAATTACACATCATGGTATTCTGTTATTCTGCACAAAGTGATTTAATATATCCAAAATAGGTCAATCTGATTGTGTAAAAAAGAAGCCAAAGTATACATCCTTTTCATCACTCTGCCCCCAAAATTACATTTATTCTTTGATTAACTATATTTCACTGAATAAATGGTGAAATACACACAAAATATACTGTCTTGTGAGCAGATGATAAAGGGTGAGGAAATGGAAAAACAGGTATGAACAGGAAATTGGGAAGGTGTACATGACAGACAAAATATTTTGGAGTCTATATTCAACTAAAAGCAGCATAGCACTTGAGCTCAGTAAATTCACATAATATAACCCACAGTGCTTAAGTGATAAATTTTGCTTTACTCCAGCATTGCACTGGAAACAAGAGAATCTGTTAAGAAAATTCAATGTATCAACAGGCCAATCTGGATGGTAAAAAAAGGTTCCTTTAAATAGAAAACACAAATTATTAAACTAATTCCACTGGAATAGAAAGAGGTCATCTCTTGATTTATAGGTTCAAGGTATTGAAAATAATAAATTCCCATAGTTCTAGAAAACACCATGTATAGCAATGATTATAAGTGAATACTAAAACAGGCTCAAAACTTTAAATTAATGGCAGTTATTTAACCATGACAAACAATACCATAACTGATTTTCATGTTTAATTGATCAAATGACAGATTATTAGAGTGAGCATTCTTCTGAAAGCAAATCAATTGTTAGCTGCCTTGTGTTTTGAAAGTCAGCCAATCTGTGGTGGATTCACTCTAGTCAACAAAATTCTATAGGTAACTTTAATCCAATGTTACCTTTGAGCCAATATAAATACACTTACAAGGCAGAAGGCAGAAGTTAAGTCAGTTTTCCTCATTAGGCATCATAATTCAGAATAAATGCTCTCCAAAATCCTTAAATCTGGTTGGATTCTGAAGTAGCTATTTTCCAAGAAATGTGAGAAATATTCTCTCTCTCTCTCTCTCTCTCTCTCTCTCTCTCTCTTCCCCTTCCTTCCTTTTCTTCTTTCTGTTTCATCCTCCTTTTAGTGTTTCTCTGGGTTAAACCTGCTGAATGTTCTTCAGAGATGGTCCAGGTCTTCACTTGAAGAAAGGTTTTATTTGCAGAGAGATCCACTATAATATTACAGCTCAAATATCTTTCAGTATGTCTTCACCATGTTTTTTGTCTTTGAGTCATTTTCCTGAATTCTTTGTAGGAATAGTGAGTGCAAAGACACATTTTAGATTATGAAGAAAAGACACTGAACAACTCTGAGAAAAACAAATATAATGAAAGACCATAGATATGATCATGATGTATACATGTCTGACTATGGTATTAGGTTCTGTTTACTAATATTTTATTTATAATGTTTGCATCAATATACATTACTAAGCTTGTTGTATAATTTTTCTTTGGGGGCTCTATTCATTAAGATTAGATATCAGTCTTATATATATCCTAGAACAATTTAAGTAATAATACAACACCTTTTAAATGTTACTAGCCACTTTTTTGTATGGTTTATTGTAATAACTTTCCTTGCTTCTTCCATAGAAACTCTTTCTGTTTTATTTTTTCTCAGCAGCAGTCAAATTTGATCAATGTATTTTTCTAAAAATTTATCCACCTCATCTACATTTTTAAACATTTTAAATAAATTTATACAAAATATATAATTTTTCTTAATTTTTTGCAATGCTTAGTTTTCTCTGTAATATTTTATTTTTAAAAATTTGTTTTTTCTGAATTTTTACTTCACCTTGCCTGTTTTACACATTTTTAATAAATATTATAATTTATTAATTGCTCATAATATTTTTATTTGGTCTGCCTCATTAACTGCTGTTTTATATCTATTCTACCCTGTCTTGTGTTTTCCTTTGATTTACTTTATGCCTTTTCTACTGTACTGAGTTAGTGGCAGTTCCCATATGCATTCCTTAACTTACACTGATGAAGTATATCTCTAATTTTCCTATGTCCATTTCTTTAAACGTATTCTATTGATTTGAAATGTTCATATTATCACCATTTACAAGTTCTACAATTTGAATTTCTATTTCCCCCTTTCATTCAGAAACTTTTCATTACAAAGGTTTTCATGGGGAAGGAGCAAGATGGCAACGGGACAAGTCAGACTGTGAATGTCTCTGCAAAATGTGGCTCCTGCAGCCAGTCCCACACAACACGCTGCCACCACCACTGCCGCCACTTCTGCTAAAGGTGGCTGCTGCAGCGGGTCACATGCACTGCACCACCACCATGGCTCTAGGCTCCCGGCCCACAGAATTCCCGGCTCGCTCCCCTGCCCCAAGGCATCCTGCAGTGGTGGGACCAGAGATCAGCTGGAGCATGGAGTCCGATCAGTGAAGAGAGAGGATCAAGGAGGGCCAAGGAGGAGGATCCTGCCCAGTAAAAAGGTGCCCACAGCAGCCATTTTCTCTGTCCCAGAACCAGGCAGAGACCTGCATTGCCCCCACTCAGCTTCACAGAGCTCCGCCCAGTCTCCAACTTGGGACCTAAGGTAATCGCATCAAATGGGGAGAGACAGACTGAACACAGACAGGGTGGATCTGAGTGGCAGACCTGACAGGCAGCAAACCAACTGTGTCCAAATCTGATCCTTACACAGCAACCGTGGAACATCTGACTCTAATTGTGAGCAACCCTACCAGCCTGGGATGAGAGCTAGAGATCAGAGCTGAAAGGACGATGGGTTCACAGGAACTATCTCAGGGCAAACTTGATTCGCTGTTTTTACTTTTTAAAATATTTATTCTGTTGGTTTGTTTTGCACATTTTTGTTTGTTTTATGTTTTACATTTTTCTTTTTTCCCCTCTTTTTTCTGTCTTCTCTCTGTTTTTGATAATGTTTTCATACTTGCCTTGTTTCTATTATTTTACTGATTTCTCTTTTTTTTCTTTAGAATTCAGATTTGTGTAGGGGAATTGTATATAAATAGGGAGGTTGGTTGGCTTGTGTGTTTGTATGATTGTCTGTATGTTTTAGTTTTTTTTTTTAATCTTCTCTGTCTTTGTGTCTCTTTTCATTTGTTGGTCAGTACATTTGTTTGTTATCCCTCTTACTCTTCTCTCTCTCCAACTTCCTCTTTCCCCTTCCTTCCCTGTTCCATTCTTTTCCTTTTTCTTACCTCATTTTGCTTTCAGAGAGCAAACTTACACCCACACTGCATGGATAGATTGTGAAGTATTGGGAAGGAGGTTCCAGGGTACCCATACACCTGTCAGTGGATACTGGGATCTTCAGATAGGTCATGAATCACTGCTCTCCCCTCAATCAAATCTCAAAGTGCAAAAAAGTGCAACCCACAGTCCAGTCTCAGAATTGAACAAAGCTAAAGGATTTACATAAGGAAGAATAGGAGATTGAGCAAACCGAAATAAAGCAACCCTGCTATCCCTGAACAACAGAATTAAAGAAGAGGGAGAAAAAAGTGGGGAAGGAAATCTACACAAATGAAGAAAGCCCAAAAGAGAAATATGGATCTCACACAGACCCCTGGGAAGTCAGACACTGAGAAAACAGACTTCGGAACACAAACAATGAAGAGCCCCCAGAATGATGGGTCACATACTACAAACCCAGACATCAAGATATCAATAGAGAGAATAAAAAGAATTGAGGAGTGGCAAGAGGAAAATAGGAAGGAGCTGATAACTGAGATAACAGCAGTAAAGAATACTGTGATTGAAATAAATAACAAACTAAAGAGCATGGAAAGCAGAATTAGCCAAGAAGAAAGAATCTCAGAGCTTGTGGACCAAAATATAGAACTAACCAAAACTGTCAAAAACATAGAAAGGAAGCATAAAAAGACAAAACAAAACCTTCAAGAGATGAACAATTATTTCAAGAGACCGAACATAAGAGAAATTGGAATTCCTGAGGCAGAAAGAGAGACAGAATCACCCTGGAACAAACATTCCATGAAATCATTCAAGAAAACTTTCCTCATCTCATCAGTGATGCAAAAATTCAAACACAAGAGATCCAGAGAACCCCTGCAAGACAACAAATGAGAAGACAGATAAACTCCCAGACACATAATAATTCACCTAAACAAAGTAGGTATAAAGGAAAAAATCCTAAAGGCAGCATGAGAAAAAGATCAGACTACCTACTGGGAAGACCAATTAGAATAGCAGCAGATATATCTACAGAAACACTTCAGGCAAGGAGAGCATGGAGTCTAATCTTCCAAGTTCTCAAAGATAAATAATTTCAACCAAGAATAACCAAACCAGCTGAGCTAAGCTTCATCAGTGAGGGAGAAATAAAGTCTTTCCTGGACATTCAATTTCTAAGATCTTATTCCTCCTCTAGACCACCTCTACCAGAAACACTTAAGAAAGTATTAAACCCAGAAGAAGAGGAAAAAAGAATGACAACATTCTTCACAAGAGTGCAGGAAAAAGATTGAAAACACACATGAATCAACCAAAAATCAAGAGAAAGACAACACACAGGAACAACAACAACTCTATAAGAACCTTATGACTGGGATAAGCTCTTACATTTCAATAATTAACCTGAATGTGAACAGACTAAATGCACCACTGAAAAGACATAGAATGGCAGAATGGATAAAATATCATCAGGCAACAATATATTGTCTCCAAGAAACTCAACTCACCAGAAAGGACACTCACAGGCTCAAAGTAAGAAGATGGGAAGCAAATTTTCAGGTGAACGGAACACAAAAGAAAGCTGGTGGTGCAATCTTAATATCAGACAAAATACCCTTTAAGCTATCAAAAATTTAACAAGATACAGAAGGTCACTACAGAATGATAAAAGGTTCAATCCATCAACAAGAAATATCCATCCTAAACATATATGCACCCAACATAGGAGCACCAACTTTCATAAAGCAGCTCCTAGGCAAACTTAAAAAAGATATTGACTCTAGCACTATCATAGCTGGGGACTTTAATACCCCACTCACAATGCTAGACAGATCATCAACAAAAATCAGCAAGGAGATCTGGAACCTCAATCTGACTCTTGACCAAATGGACTTAATTGATACCTACAGACCACCCCACCCAACAACCATAGAATATACATTCTACTAATTACCACATGGAATGTATTCTAAGATCTACCACATCCTTGGCCATAAATCAAGCATAAACAAATTTCATAAGATTGAAATTTTACCATGTACCATCTCAGACCACAGTGGAATAAAAATACATATCAACACCAACAAAGTTCCTCCAAAACCTACAAAGACATGAACACTAAAGTGCATTATGCTAAGCAACTACTGGGTCAACACAGAAATCAAAACAGAGGTAAAAAGATACCTGGAAAAAAATGAAAATGAAGAAACATCTTACCAAAATCTCTGGGATGCCTTGAAAGCAGTAGTAAGAGAAGAATTCATATCTCTACAAACGCACATGAAGAAAATGGAAAGATCACAAGTAAACAGCCTAACAAGTCACCAAGGAAGTGGGAAAAGTAAGACCATCAAAACCCTAACTTTAGCAGAAGAATCCATATCACCAAAATAAAAGCTCAAGTCCAGAAAATAGAAGACAAAACCATAATACAAAAAATCAACAAAACAAAAAACTGACTCTTTGAAAGGATAAACAAGATTGATGGTCCCCTAGCTAGACTGACCAAGAAAAAGAGAGAAAAAGCCCAAATAAACACAATCAGAAACACAAAAGATGAAGTCACATCTAGCCCTAAAAAAATACAAAAGATTATCAGGGATTACCTATGTACACTTGTACAGAAACAAACTTGAAAAGTGAAAGGAAATGGAGAACTTTCTGACATCACAGAACCTCCCTAGGTTGAAACAAGAAGAAATTGAGATCCTAAATAGTTGAATAACAATCCAGGAAATTGACTATGTCATAAGAAAGCTACTTACAAAAAAGAGCCCTGAACCAGGTGGTTTTCCAGCAGAATTCCACAAAACATACAAGGAGGAACTTATACCAATCCTATTGAAGGTATTCCAAGTGATTGAGAAAGATGGAACTCTCCCCAAATCATTTTTTGAAACTAACATCACATTGATACCCAAGCCAGGTAAAGACCCAACAAAGAAAGAAAACTACAGGCCAATATCCTTGTTGAACATAGATGCCAAAATTCTCAGCAAGATCCTAGCAAACCGGATTCAACAACACATCTCAAAAATCATCGGCCACATGCAAGTAGATCTCATCCCCGGGATTCAAGGCTAGTTCAAAATTCGTAGGATCATAAACGTAATAAAATACACCAACAGACATAAAAACAAAAGCCACATGATTATATCATTTGATGCAGGAAAAGCTTTTGAAAAAATCCACACCCCTTTTTGATTAAAAACCCTCAAACATCTAGGCATACAGGGAACATACCTGAAAATAGGAAGAGCCATCTATGAGAAACCCACAGCCACCATACTGCTAAAAAGACAGAAATTAGAACCATTTCCCCCGAAAACTGGAAAAAGACTAGGATGCCCACTCTCATCCCTCCTGTTCAACATAGTTTTTGAAGTCCTAGCTAGAGCAATCAGAGAAGAGAAGGTGATCATGGATAGCCAAATAGGAAAAGAGGAAGTCAACTTGTCTCTCTTTGTAGATGACATGATTCTATACCTTGAAAACCCAGGAGCATTTGTTAAAAACCTCCTTGCACTAATAAAGAACTTTGGCAAAGTCTCTGGATATAAAATAAATGTGCAAAAGACAATCATATTTCTATACACCAATAATAAACAAACAGAAACCCAAATAAAAAGCATGATTCCATTCACAATAGCCACAAAAAAAAGAAATACCTTCCTAACCAGAGATATGAAAGACCTTTACAATGAAAACTACAAAACACTGCTCAAAGAAATCAAAGATGACATAAGCAAGTGGAAAATTATTTCCATGCTCATGGATTGGAAGAATCAACATTGTTAAGATGTCCATTCTACCTAAGACAATCTACAGATTTAACTCAATATCCATCAAATTACCAGAAACATTCTTCTCAGAACTAGAAACAACAATACAGGAATTCATATGGAAACATAAATGACCAAGAATAGCCAAAACAATCCTCAGAAAAAATTAAAAAAATAAAAATATATAAGCAGGAGGTATCAAACTTCCAGACTTTAAACTTTATTAAAAAGCTTCAATAATCAAAATAACCTGGTATTGGTACAAGAACAGGCATATAGACCAATGGAACAGAATTAAGATTCCAGAAGCAAAACCTCAATTTCTCAACCAACTCATCTTCAACAAAGCCTCCACCACCAATCACTGGGGAGATGAGAACCTATTCAGTAAATGGTGCTGGGAAAACTGACTGACATGCAAAAAATTGAAGCAGGACCCTCACCTATCCCCATACACAAAAATCAACTCTAAATGGATCAGAGACCTAAATGTAAAATCTCTAACTATAAGAACCTTAGAAAATGCAGGAGACACTCATGAAAATCGGAACTGGCAAGTAATTCCTGATCAAAACCCGAAATGCCCACGCCATAAGAGATAAAATAGACAAGTGAGACCTCATCAAACTCACAAGCTTCTGCAAAGCAAAAGAAACTATCAAGAGAGCAGGGAGACAGCCCACAGCCTGGGAAAAAATATTTGCCAACCCCATGTCTGACAAAGGCCTAACATCTAGGATCTACGAGGAACTCAAATGTGCTAAAAAGAAAAAAAACAAACAGCCCCATAACAAAATGGGCAAAAGATATGATTAGACAGTTCTCAAAAGAAGACAAATGAGCAGCTAACAGATACATGAAAAAATGTTCAGCCTCACTAGTCATCAAGGAGATGCAAATTAAAACTACACTGAGATACCACCTAACTCCAGACAGAATGGCCATCATCAATAACTCAAAAAGTAACAGATGCTAGAGAGGATGTGGTGAAAAGGGAACATTTCCACACTGTTGGTGGGAGTGCAAACTAGTACAACCTCTGTGGAAAACAGTGTGGCAATTCCTAAAAGTTCTAAAAATAGACCTTCCATATGACCCCACAATTCCACTACTGGGAATATACCCAGAAGAATCAAAGCACTCTATAAAAAAGATACCTGCACATGTATGTTTATTGCAGCATTGTTCACAATAGCAAGAACCTGGAACCAACCATGCTGCCCATCAAAAGAGGGCTGGATAAAAAAATGTGGCACATATACACGATGGAATATTATGCAGCCATAAAGAAGAACAAAATCATGAACTTCACAGCAACCTGGATGGAATTAGAGTTTATAATACTGAGTGATCTTTCATAGAAACAAAGAACTGAGTATCACATGTTCTCACTCATAAGTGGACCTTGAACAACTACAGCAAAACTATAAGAAGAGGATTGACTGTAGCGGAAAGCTGCAGAGGGGAGGGGGGCAGGGAGGTGGGACTGACAGTAGTGGAAATCTGCCTGGGGAAGAGAGGGGCACACCTCATCAACAAGGATACCTGCACAGTGACTATTTGTATACCTAACCCTGAAATGTACCCCACAATTTTAAAGTTAAAAATTTTAAAAATTAAGAAAAAAAGAAAGCTTTTCATTTCCAGTGGATTTGTTTTTTGAACTCTTATTTTATTAATTTCTAATCTTCTATATTTTTATCAGAGAGTGCTTTGAACTTCTGTATGGCATATAAGTTAATAATGTTGTTTTAAAAAGTAATGTTTGGACATTTTTTGGTGAAATTCTCTGCTTAAGCAGAAAATATATTCTTTCTTACTGAGTATGATGTTAAAGACATCTCCTCAAAATCTATGATAAGGATTATGCTCTTTATGACATAAATTCTTACTGTTTGGTTCATTTAGCTTACATTTAAATGTGAGTGTTATATTAAAGTCTTCTATTTGTGTGTTTTTGCTGATTACTTCTTGTATCTTCTGTAGTTTCTGTTTATGAAAATTATTGTGTTATTTTAAATATAGATATTGATAGTTGTTATACTTCATTATGATTTGGGACTCTCAGAATCTTAAATTATCTTATATGGTATATTTAGGTGTCTTATTTGTCCTGAATTTTCTTGTGTGATATTTGGAAAGCAACTTCTACTTTCTTGATATTTAAACATTTGCTCAGTATACATTTGCCCTTTCATGATTAGGTTTGAGTTTTCTCATTTAGGCAGGCTTCTTCTATATAGCTTAGAATTCAAGTTTGTTTGTGAATCAATTTGAAGATCTTCTTAAGTGAATTAAATCCATTTACATTTATTTATGTGACTGATATATTCTGTGCCAATTCTGCTATTTTATTTCAATATATTGAATATATATTAATTATGTATATATTGTATTTCTTTCTTCTTGTGATCTGATCCTTTGCTTTTTTTTAACATCTTTTAATTCTTTTTGATACATAGATTGATGTTTAGAATGTTTATGCATCATTTATTTTGCATTGCTTTTTCTGTTTATTTACTTTTCCTACATGTACTCTAATTGTATCATCAATGTTCATTGTTTCATGCTTTGTATGAGTGTCTCTTTTTCTGATCTTTTTTTTATAATCTTCATGCTTTTATTTGTTTTCTAGCATGTCCTCAATGCCTTTTATTAAATTTTAAGTATATTTTTCTTTTGGAGTTTTGTAATTCTATCTTCATTTTAAGATGTTGTGGTATTTTGTTCAAGATTTTTTCCTGAATTTGATTAATTCTTGTTTTACCTCTTTCTGGGTCTTTAAATATATATTTATTTCTGTCTTGATTTTTTTGAATTCCCAATGTAAGATATTTTTATTATATGAAATTTTTTTCTTTATACTTATGTTATTCTGATTGGAGTCTTGCAATGCTGGTGTCTTGATGACTTGAATTTGTCTTGACAGAAGAATTTTTATAATTTGCAATTTTCTTATTCTGGTTTTCTGATTTTGTTTGTTTGTTTGTTTTGCTTTGCTTTTTCCTGAAACGTTGTATGCATGTTGTCTTCCACTTTGCATTTACTTTCTAATTTTATTTCCTCAGGGACCAGCAATAACAGTTGTATTCATTCACAGGAGAATTTACGTAGGAGGCTCTAACTAGGTTTCTTAATTCAAGACTGCCCTCTTCCATTCATAGAAAAGTGCAGGGTTTGTTGTCACAGTTCATCTATGTTGCTCTTTTATTTGGGTAGGGAGGTAATGTGGTAAGTATGAATAATGGAACCCAAATATATTCATGTTTTAATCTTTAGAACTTGTGAGTGTTACTTAATATGGCCAAAGAGACTTTTGTGGTCAAATCGGCAAAAGATGAGACGGGAATACTATCCTGGATTATACAGGTGGGTCTAATGCAATTACTAATGTGATCCTTGGGTCTAATGTAATCTTTGTAAGAGGCAGGAAGGGTCAGAGACAGAAGGCAATATGATAACAGAAGCAAAAATATAATTTGAAGATGGAGGAAGGAACACACAGGCAACCACTAGAAGCTTAAAAAGGCCAGAAACAGACTCTCCTCCAGAGCTTTCAAAAGCAAGCAGTCCTTCTGACACCTTGAAAGTGATTCCAGACTTCTTGTTTAAGCCATCAAGTTATGGTAATCTGTAACAGCAAATAGAAATAGAAAACTAATAAAGGGTGTGGCTTATGAATTTAAAATTTGATTATATTTCAGAAAGATCATTTAGTTATTTTCCTGATGTTATTTTTTAAACCACCAAATCTCCAAGAAATAATTCCTCCTTCCAAGTTTCCTCCTTATCCTTAAGAAGTGGTGCTGGGTCCAGAAGATGCCTGCCGAGCCAGTCGGACCATGTGAGTCCCGGTGTGAGTGACTGAGTATATGGAAAATTTTTTGTATGTGCTGGTGAGTGAGTGGGCATGTCAGTGGTTGACTGAGTGAGGGCAAGGGAGCTAGTGGCCAGGGCTCTCCTGGACCAGTGACTAGTGTCTCAGCTTCTGGGCTTGGACCCTAGTGATTCCCGGACACAGAAAATGAATGCCACTTTTTTTTTTTAAATCAACAAAACCCTTCGTGGGAAGAAAATGCTGAGGGAGACTGACTAAGTTGGGCTCTTGAGCAAGTGGCCAGAGTCCTGGTGCAAAAGCCGGTGCTGCAGCTTCTATGATTGGTCCATAGCTCTTCCCAGGTCACAGTAGTCGAGCACCATTTTTTTTTAATGGATAAAAGTTTTCATGTGAAGAAGTGGCCAGGAGAGACTGCTGCCTCAGGCTCTTCCTCCCCACTACAGCAGGAGAGACTGCTGACTCCAGGCTTTGCCTTACAACTTCAGCGTCTGGCCAGGCGCTGGCAGCAAGGGCTGCAGAGAGAATCCAGATGCAGAGTCCCATGGAAGAGGACAAGAGAGTAACTTGGAGGTAGGATGGGAAAGTGCTCAGACTTGCTCACCAGGGAGCAGCAGATCTGATCTCTGTGACTGACAGATCAACTACTCAGGGATGATCATGACCCAGAGGGAATATCCTGAAAGCGCAAATTTTGTAAGGACCTGACTAGTGCTGAGTCCCAGACACTCCACCCACTACCCTGATCCAGTCACTGAACAAAGGTTGTGGCTAGAATAGGACGAGGAAGGACTCCAAAGAAATCAGAGGTGAGTCTGGGGCTAACCCAATCCCCCCCGCCCAGCAATCCTCTGAACGTCAGACCAACACACCTGGGCCATGACTGAGAGGGAAAACCCAGGTGGAGCCTGGATGTCAGTCGCAATAGGAGAACTCCATTCCAGGATAGGCCTGGCTGGGGCATCCCCCACGAATACATACCTGGGGAAGAGAGATTCCCACACCTCCCCACTGGAAGAGATCTCCCTGACCATACAAGAGCAGGAAGGGAGGACTGCAGTCCCACCTACCTCCACTGCCCCTCCTCTTTCCCTGCTCCAGACACTGAGGAAAGAGTGAATGAAAGAGGTGGCTCTGCAGGAGAGACAAGATTAGCGGAACAATTACAGAGTCTGCCACAAGAGGGCAGGGTTTTTTATTTTATTTATTTATTTTTGATTTGGAGTCTCACTCTGTCACCCAGACTGGAGTGCAGTGGGCTGCTGTCAGCCACTGCAGCCTCGACCTGCTGGCCTCCAGCGATCCTTCCGGTTCAGCCTTCCAAGTAGCTAGAACTACAGGCTCGTGCTACCACGCCCGGCTAATTTTTGATTTATTGTAGAGATGAGGTTTTGCCAAGTTGCCCAGGCGGGTCTCGAACCCATGAGCTCAGGCAGTTCACTCACCTCGACTTCCCAAAGCGCTGGGATTACAGGCTGAGCCACCGAGCCTGGGGCAGGGTTTTGTAAATTGTCAATTTAAAAAAAAATTTTTGTCTGCTTGTTAGTTCATCTATTTTTTATTTATTTATTTATTTTGAGTTGGAGTCTCACTCAGTCACCCAGACTGGAGTGCAGTGGCATGCTCCCGGCCACCGCAGTCTCGACCTGCTGGGCTCCGG
>CAUYQG010083038.1:0-28812 GCA_963574415.1 Tarsius wallacei
ATTATAGGTGTAAGTCACCCCGTCCAGCCTGCTTTCAATCTTGAAGAATATTTCATTGGATATAGAATACTAGTTTGACATTTATTTTCTTTCAGGATTCAGAAACAAAAAGTCTACAAAAATAAAAACCTGACAACTGAGAGATTTCAGTAAGGTCACAGAATATAAGATAAACATACAAAAATCAATTATCTACTGTACATACTATTGACAAATATGAAAACTGGAGAAAATGGAATACTTAAGTACAAATCTATCTAACAAATTCACATATACAGTATTTATATGCTGAAAACTACAACATGCTGATAAAATATATCAAAGATCTAAGTAAACAAATAGATATGCCAGCTTATTGATATACATGCTTAACACAATTCCTACCAAAATTCTAACAGGAATTTTTATAAATATAGACAAGAGTATGCTAAAATGTGTATGGGATGTCAAAGGAACTGGAACAGCTGAAGCCTTTTTAATAAAGATTAAAACAGGAGGAATCAGTTCACTCCATTTCAAGATTTATTGTGGAGGAATAGTAATCAAGACAGTGTGGTTTACAAAGGTTTAGACACAAAAGTTAATAGAATAGAACTAAGAACCAGAAATAGATCCACAAAAATGCCTAACTGGTTATTGAAAAAGATGCAAAGGAAATTAAATGGAGGAAAGATAACCTTTTCAACAGATGGTTTGGGAGCAATTAGATAGCCATAGATATCTAATTATATATTAAAAAAACGAACCACAACCTAAACCTTACACACAAATTTAAAACAAAATAATACAACTACTAGAAAAAAATAGGAGAAAATGTAAGAGATTTAGGACTAGGTCAAGAGTTATTAGACTTGACAACAACACTTTTTATAAACTAAAAAAAATCAATGAATTAAACTTAATTAAAATTAAAAATATGTTTCTTATGTAAAAGGTCCTGTTCAAAGGATAGAAACACCGATAGGGAGAAAGGATTTGTAAACTACATATTTATCAAAATACTAATAAAGAGAATAAATAAAAACACACCCAGCTTTTTTAAAACAGCAAGACAACATTTTTAAAAAAAAAAAAAAAAAAAAAAGAAAGAAAACATTAGTTGGGTGTGGTGGCATATGCCTGTAGTCCTAGCTAATCTGGAGGCTGGGGGAGGAGGATCTCTTGAGCCCAGGTGTTTGAGACTGCAGTGAGAAGACAGAACAAGACCCGATCTCTAAAAAAAAAAAAAAAAAAAAAGGAAAAACCTTTCTTATCTCATAGACCATATGAAAACAGGTGATGAGGTAAATTTGGCCTGTAGGCTGTAGTTTGCTAGACCCTAGTTTAGAAAATTAAAATTATGACAAGATATGTAAAAGACACAACTGATCATTGTGACTGGGTGTTAAATTGTTAAATGTTCACTTCTTGTTTTTCCTTTTTCCCAGGCACATGGCTTTAGACTATATCTCTAGTTTCCCTCATCATTAGGATGGGCCATTTGACTAAATTCTAGCTAGTGAAATGTGAGCAGAAGTGACATGTTATAGGTCTGGCCTATCAAAACCCCCCATGCATGGTCTTCTGTGTTCTTTTCCCGTGTGTAGAATAGGGCGGGACCTCAAAATGGAAGGAGCTTGATTCTAGTTTTAGTTTTACAGGAGTGAGAAAGAAACTTCTATTATGTTAAGCCTCTGAGGTTTTTAAGAGTTTTCTGTTACAGCAGCTAGTGTTATCTTAACTAATATATCATTAATTTTTCCAGATATTTTGGTTTGGTTCTTATACTAAATTGAACTCTCAAAGTTTACATACCTGGATGGACTTGTTTTTCTCCTCCTCTCCTCTTCATTCTCTTCTTCTCACATTTAACTGGCAGATGATAGACTGGGTTACTTTCCGTATTTTAACCGATTCCGCTTTGGTGGCCATTAGCTTTCACTGAAAAATGTTACAAGAAACAAGAAACATTGTTTTTAACCACAGAGATGTGGGTGAGGAAACTGTCCCCAGTATGAAACCCACCTGAGAAATTCTTTTGGAACTCAGGGCCGGAAAAACTTATCTTCCCCTGAGGAACTTGTATGCTTTCTTATCAACAAAGGGAATATCATTGAATGTAACTGATTGTATTCCCTTTTCCCTTTTCTCTTGGTTGCCAAGAAGCTCAGAGCCAAATTTTTGGCTCAACATTAATAAGTCTGTGGGACCTTGTGGCCTACATATCTGCATTCTTTGTTTCCTACTGATCTTGACCTTCTATTCTGCTGTTTTCCTTGTTCCTGATTTTTAAGTTTACATTTTTCAATTTTATTGCTTGTTTTCTTATAAGCTTCCTCAGATTCTTTGTGGAACAAGGTGGAGTAAATTAAAAAATGGCTTCAGCTTATTAATAGAATACACCAAAAACATTCCTTAATCACCAATTTAGTGGTCTGGGAATTAGAACTTCAAATGTATTTCTCAGGTTCTCTCCTTATCATTGTGTCTCATGGTTTGGTAAAGGGATGGTTTTGCAATTATGAGAACTGAAGGCCTTCACATTTTCCCAGCCTACTTTAAAGGAAAAAGAATGTTGTTTTGTCAGAAGTCCCTATTATTTGCAATAGAAAATGTAGAAAGTTTATAGATAAATTTAACTCATAGATGATAAACTGGCATAATAAATTTGCAGTGTTTAGACAGCAAATGAATATAAAGAATGCACAATGGTCTGCAAGTCAACAAGAAAAAGATAAGAAACCCAACAGAGAAATGGTCAAAAGATATGAACAGGTTATTTTTGCAAAGATATACTAGAAAATCTAACAAATATATGTGAATAGTTGCCGAAACTTATCAGAGAACAGCGTATTTAAACAAGTTATCATTCCATCCTCATACAATTGGCAAAAATTTGTTTTTTCCTACTTTATTTATTTATTTATTTTTAACTAACAACTATACAAATAAGAACAATTGGCAAAAATTAAATGGTGGATGATAGCAAGTATTGGCAGGATGTGGGCAGTGGGAACCCCCATGTACTGTTGGTGAGTGTCTAGATTGGTACAGCCATTCTGGAAAGCAATCTCAGTATTTAAAGTAAATAAGTAGCTGGGTGTGGTAGCTCATGCCTGTAATCCCAGCATTTTGGGAGGCCGAGGCAGGAGGATTACTTGAGCCCAGGAATTTGAAAGCAGCCTGGGCAACATAGCGAGACGTAATCTCTACAAAATTAAAAAAAAAAATTAGCTAGGCATGGTGGTGCATGTCTGTAGTCCCGGCTACTTGGGAGGCAGGAAGATAGCTTGAGTCCAGGAGTTGGAGACTGTGGTGAGCTGTGATGGTGCTACTGCACTTCAGCCTAGGCAACAGAATGAGACCCCAACTCAAAAACAAACAAACAAAACAAATAAATAAAGTATATAAATACCTTATGATTCCTTAGAGGCATATTTTTCAAATATATTATTTCATAATACTATATGTGAAGATTAAACGGTTAATAATATGTGACGATTAAACAGTTTCTTTTCCTGATGAGTCCAGTCAGTATGAAGACCTTGCAGAACTTTTTTATTTTGTTTTGAGTGAGGGTCTCACTCTGTTGCCCAGGCTGGAGTGCAGTGGCATGCTCATGGTTCACCACAGCCTCTACCTCCTGGGAGCAAGCAATCCTCCTGACTCAGCCTTCCAAATAGCTGGGACTACAGGAGTGGGCCACAATGCCTGGCTAATTTTTGGATGCTTTGTAGCGATGAGGTTCCACTATGTTGCCTAGGCTGGTCTCAAATTCTGGTGCACAAGCAATCCTCCCACCTTGACCCCCAAAGTGTTGTGATTATAGGCATGAGTCACGGCATTGGTCAATAAAGTCATTTAATAAATATTTGAGTACACAACATGAGCAAGCACTATGCGAGGTTCTGGGAACGTATCTCAGAAAAGAGGTTCTTGACTCCTGCCCTGGACCTGGGTTCTGGGATCTGAGTCCTGGCTTCAGTGCTTGTGCCTGGTGGGCTCCATCTATCGCCGCTATACCTGGGTCCTTTTTCCTTCTCCTGTACTAGATGTCTTTATTCTCTGACAAAGATCTTAATTACTGGAAGGCTGGGGACCTGAGGAGGTGTACTGATGTCTGAGGTGCCACTCCAGTCTGCCAGGGCCTCCTTTGTATTTTGTTAAATACAAAGCTGGATGTCTGCTCTTGCTAGGCTCTTGGCTCCTCTGACATCCCACCTGGGGGTTCTGCCTGCCTCCCCCCGCATACTGTGTGGTGGTTGCTAGTGCACCTCAGCAGATCTTTCCAAAGCTTCTGTCTTTGCTAATCTTTTCCCATACAGTAAATGGCCCTTTCCAGAGGTTCAAGCCAGAAAACTGGGAGTCATCCTTGGTTCTTCTCTCTTCCTCCCACGTAGTCCAATCCATCAGCAAGTCTTATTAATTTCACCTCCAAACTATCTCTTGAACCTGACAAATTCTGTTGATCTCTCTGTCGTCACCATCATCCAACTTCCCACCATCTTGTGCTTGGATTCTGCAGTAGTCTCCTTTTCAGTTCTCATGCTTTCACTTTTGTTTCCCTGTGTTTTATTTGCCACACAGTCACCAGAAAGGTCTTTTAAAAATGCAAATTGAATTGTCTGGGCTCTGCTCAAACTCTTCAATGACCTTCCATTGCACTTAGAATTAGTGCTACTAAACCATGATTTAATTTATAAGAGCAAGTTTTAAAATCAGTGTTGTCTAACCCTTGGGTCAACCCCAGAGCATTTTGCTATGAAATTTTCAAAATTAAAGAGCACAATTGCAACACTTAATTGTTTAATTTTCTTCTCTGTTATTAGATATTTTGCTGCTAAAATTAGTTGGTGTGAAGAGGGGGGAGATTGGGGCATCAGCGCTGGCAGCTGCGGCTTTGACAAGCTGGTTCTATAGTCTTTAAGAAGGTGGTCCCTCCCTATCTCCCTAAGTCTTCTGTTTTGGGGGGAAGGATTTGCATTCTTTCTTCCTCAGGACCATGGCCCTGAAACGGTCTCTTCTATTTCTGAACAGGACCAGGATCAAGGACCAGTACTGGGTCAAAAACATGGGATGTGGGTGAATAAGCACGGGGGCACTGGGAAGTCAAGGTTGAGTCCCCAGAGAACTCCTGAACGAAGATGGCTGTGGCTGGGGATGCTGCAGATGGAGGTGTAATAAAGGTGAATGTGCCAGGCTGGAGTAGAAGTACCTTGGTCAAGATTTAAGGAGAGGGGAAGTGAAGGATTGAAGTAGAAACCACAGGTACACACAGGGGGAAGGAAAGGCCATCATAGCCTGAGTGAGCTTTGGAGGTTTTAAACACCCGACAGGTCTTAATAGAACTCTTTCTCAACTCACAGATTAGGTTCTTTTTACTGACTCAGTTTCTTTTCCTTGATGAGCCCAGTCACCACGACGACCTTGCAGAATTTTTTTGTTTTGTTTTGAGTTAGGGTCTCACTCTGTTGCCCAGGCTAGGGTGCAGTGGCACAATCACTGCTCACCACAGCCTCGACTCCCTGGACTCAAGCAATCATCCCACCTCACCCTCTGTTCTTATCAGAATTTAATGCTCTCAGTAAGTCTGGAATCAATCTCATTAGAATCACCTGGAAGCTTTTGTAAAAAAAAAATAGAATGCCTGGCCTCTACAGAACCCCACAAGTTGACGGAATCAGAATCTCTAGAGGAGTCAAAGTGGAGTAGAGTTTGTGGAGTTGGGCCCAGGCATATGTGATTTCTTTAGAAGTTCACCATGCCGTGTGCTCAGTGAGGGTGAAGAACCATTGCTTTGGTCATGCGTGTTGGCTCATGCCTGTAATCTCAGCTCTTTGGGAGGCTGAGGTTGGAGGATCACTTGAGGCCAAGAGTTCAAGACCAGCCTGAGCAATACAGCAAGACCCCTGTCTCTATAAAAATAAAAAATAAATTAATCAGGCATGATGGTGTGCACCGGTAGTCCTAGCTACTTTGGGGAGGCTGTGGCAGGAGGATAGCTTGAGCCTGGAAGTTCAAGTCTGCAGTGAGCCATGATTGTGCCATTGCACTCCAGCCTTGGCGACAGATCAAAACCTTGTCTCTTGAAAACAAGCACAATAAAACACTGACTTAAAAACTCTTTCTTTGAGCAAACACACCTTTTGGCTCAAAAGGATCATTTACACATTTTGAAATTATTTTACATTTTAGAATGTTGTCACTAGATAATACGGCAGTGTTTCTCAAACTTTAATGCACATGTGAATCTCCTTGGGGATCTTTTAAAAAGTAGCTTCTGGTGTAGGTGGCTGGAAGTGGGGCCTAGGATGTGGCACTTCTCACTCATGTTCATGTAATGTGGAGCTCTGGACTGAGGAACACCTCGAGTGTGGTTTAGCATTAGATGAACACTTACGGAATGTTTGGCATTAGGTGAACACTCTAGGGATGTGTTTTATTTATCTTTGTGCCAGATGCTGTGCCCAATACTCTGCATTCATGCATTCTCTTGAGACTGTGACATAGATGCTACTTACATTTCCATTTCACAGATGAGGAAACTGAGGCCTAGATAAGTTAAGCATGTTGCTAATGCTAATGCTGGATCCTAATGCTGATAAATTGCAGAGGCAGAATATGAATCTAGGCAGTCTGATTCCAGAAGTTGTGAGCTGCACCAACCGTAATTCCTCCTCAGTAGCAGGATGGGGCTCATGGGAGGACCTGCAGCTGGAAGGAGTATTCAGGGACTGGCCTTGAAGCTGTGCTTGTAGAATAACAAGTACACTATTTTTACAGGGTTGTGTATTTATTTGAAATGACTCCTGCAAGAGGAGAATAAAAATTATATTATGGGGTTGCTAAAGTTCTCTAAGCCACTCCTCAGCCTGTCCACATAGGCCATGCCTTCATGCTACTGGGCAGGAAGAGGGCTTTAAAAGGGATGGGGGTTCTTTGCAAGGTGTGCAGTAATCCAATGGCAATAGACTTCAGGTGT
Organism: Tarsius wallacei; assembly: GCA_963574415.1. Lineage (NCBI taxonomy): Eukaryota > Metazoa > Chordata > Mammalia > Primates > Tarsiidae > Tarsius > Tarsius wallacei. The sequence continues at coordinate 6,962 of CAUYQG010083038.1, forward strand.
TGCTGCTTATCTTATAGTGTATATTGCCAGTTGGCTTTTGATCTTGTGGTGACTTTGTTGCCCCTCTTGAGGTCCCTTAAATTGTCATGACCTGGCCCTGCCTACCTTTCCTGAACACTCCTCTTCCACTGCTGTCTCCCAGGCTTACCCAATGGCAGGCTCTAAACACATGGACTACTTGTAGTCTCCTGAGGCATCACAATTTTTTGCTTCATGAATGTTCTCTATTGAACATCTTTGCTATCCTTTCCTTGCCAGGTTAAATGCTGTCTTGTTCAAGATCCTGGGCAATGTGTCTCCTCCAGGAAGAATTTTCTAATCCTCCTAGCCTGGATTAAGTAGTCCCTCCTCTTTGGGTCTGTCATGATCCCGTTTCTTTCATTTTTTTTCCCCTTTTCCTCCCACCTATTTCTTTCAATCATAACACTTAAGTAATTTACTTTTCTCTTTAATTGGACTATGAGCCTCTCTAGGGCTACGTTTTATTTGCCTTTGCATTTCAGGCTTAGTCTTGTATCCATTCCATAGTGAGATGGCTTAAAAGTGTGTGTGTTGAATGACTGAACCTCTTATTCTCAATCCACTGTTCTTTACAGCTGATCATTTGATGAAACTATCAATTTTCAATCCAGACTGTAGGATTTAAGAAAATACCCAGCCACACTCAAGATCAATCAAATCAAAATCTCTTGGGAGTAAGAACCAGACATCTGTGTTTTGGTAAAGCTCCTCAGGTGATTCTAATATGCAACCAAGCTGAGAACCAATGGATTCACTTTTCAGAGTCACTCCTGCTGTGGTTGGAGTCCAATAGGAGAAAGTGACATGGAGGAAAATTGTTATCTTTTGTCTTCAAAGCTGAAAAGGAGAACTGGAAGGAAATACATGAGTAAATTGATGACTAACCTAGACTTTTCTAGAAGTAAATATATAAAATAACTGCGTTTTAGGCTGGGATGAAGGAGTGCCATAGAATCCAATCATCAATTATAAAGTGTGGCACTTCTAAAAAGTTGGGAATTACTTTTTAATATATTTTAATGACTGTCAATGGTACATCTCCCCCAATCAATGCTATTTTGGCTATTTTTATCCATTCATCATTTGCCTTGAGCACTGGTGAATGGTCTTTAAGGGCTTTCAACAAATGACTCATCTTTCTCTTACTTTTATGTAGTATGCTAATTGGCAGCCATCCTGGAAATGTTAATATATGGCAACAATAATATAAAGTTAATTATGAAGAAAGGAAGTTGGTTCTTTTGTGACTGTAGATCATGCCAAGTATGAGTAAACTTGTAAGTACGTACATCTGTCTGTCCATTCTTCATGCAGACAGTAGTTATATACTCCCAAATAATGTGCTACACATTGGGGAAAAAGGTGAGTAATACAATACTTGGCCTCCCAGAAGTTCATGTTGTGCTATGATAGACGTCTACTCCAGCAAGCACAGGATGGAAGAAGTGTCAGGAGTTAATTCACGTGAAGCTCAGCTACATGCACATAATACAGAACAGTGGTGTCAGAGGGCAAGGGTAACATTTCAATGACTCTGAAAGGACAGCTCTAGGGACGTGGGGCTATGATGTGTTTGTGTATGGTTCAATCTATGATATATCATAATGGGGTGTTTCTGGAGATCAACTCTTAGGAAAAGACTTAAAAGAAGTAATTAATGGTATTTCAAAAGATACCTAGCTGATGAACTCATGGAAAAAATCTCGTTTTTTATTTTGAAGTAATACTAATAGTTCCTTATGCCAGCAGAGAAAGACTATGTTGGTTACGGACTGATGTACTAGACAAAATAGGCTAGTTATGCTTGTGAATAAAATAGCCCTAAATAGCAGGGGCTAAAATAAGAAAGATTTCTTTCTTGTTCTCCCTTCATGTCCATATGGGTTGGTGTGTGGGTGAGTGGGGAATTCTGCTCCATGAAGTCATCTTTCAGAGAGATAAAGTCTTCACCATCCTAAGAAAGTGATATTCTGCAGTATTCAAGGGTCATCAAAGCAGGGAGAAGAATGCAGTCAAGACCTGACAATGAAGTTCACTTCCTTTTCTAAGTTCATTGGTCAGAAATAATTACATGGCTAAGTCTGAATTCAAGAGGATGGATGAATTATAATTTGTGTGTACCCTTAATTGTCAAAGAGCTGAATATTGGAGAATGTTATTCCCCTTTTTAGCTATGTCTCCTGAAGACTAGTGCTGTCTAATGGACCTTCCTATGTCTGCACTAGTGAATATAGCAGCACGAGGTACAGATGACTACTGAGTACTTGAAATGCAACGGAGGAACTGAATGCCTAATTTTATTGAATTTAATAAATTTAAATAGCCATGTGAATCCAGGCGACAGGAGAGAAGAAGGTGGTTCTCATTCCTGTTTTCTTGGTGTAGGTTTTTCAGTACATTGCAACTATTTTATCTCCTACACAAGGAATTGTTAGAGAAGAGTTAGGCCATTGGAGGGGGTAAGGGATGGGTCTAGGCAGAGCCTGCTGCAGTGTGTCACACCCTTAGCCTGTGCAGTTCAGGTTCCCATCATGAATGCTGGGGACCAGGGGAATCAAACGATGCCCAAAGACTTTGCAGACATGAAAATGGAGACCATTACATAGATCTCAGACTTGTTTTTCTTTCTTTCCCTTTTTTCTTTTCTTTTTGTTGAGTCAAAGTCTCACTCTGTCGGCCAGGCTAGAGTGCAGTAGCACGCTTATGGCTACTGAAGCCTCAACCTGCTGAGCTCAGGTCATCCTTCTGCCTCAGTCTTCCTGGTAGCTGGGACTACAGACATACATCACCGTACCTGGCTAATTATTTTGATTGATTGTGGAGATGGAGTCTCGCCAAGTTGTCCAGACTGGTCTTGAACCCCTGGGCTCCAGCAATTCTTTACCACCGCCTCCCAACGTGCTGGGATTATAGGTGTGAGCCACTACTCCTGGCCTGCCTTTCTTTTGTTTTTAGGGAAAGGCTATGATTTTGGGTATGATACAAAAAAAAAAAAAAAAAAAAGAAGAAGAAAAAGAGGCAAATGAGCCTAGTGTGGTAACCTTTTAATGTAGCATTAGCATCTATTTCTTCATAATATATTTGGATATAAAATCTTTATTGTGTTCGAAATTTTTATTAAAAATGCAATGAACTTTAGTTTGCACATTTGCAGTCTCTCATTCCTCAAATCTTTCTTTTGTAAGAAACGATTTCTTTGATAGTTGTTTAATGAAAGACACGGGCAGTTATTGAAATAAAACTAAAGTCATCAAACATTCATGTATACTACTGTGTGACCTTGTATACTACTGCTGTGCTCACAATGAATGGCACCTTAGCAACACCATTTTTAAGCAAAATAATGACTTCTTAGCTGTGAAGTCTTCATGGGTGCGTGTGCTAGAAGCCTATATTCTTTTCTGCCTTTGTCTACTGTTCATTTTGGAAAACATCTACTTTTATTACATGATTGTAAAAATTAGTGCTCATATTAAACCATTAAATGAACCAAAGTGCCTCAGACCTTTCATAACCTGACTGGCCTACCCTAGATCCGTGGGCAGAGGTCAATACAGAGTACTTTGGCAAAATGCTTGGATTTTATTCTAGGAACTTAATGTGAAGGCAAGAGGGCGAAGAAAGGTAGAAAAGCAAGTATGATTTCAAGATAATTTGATTAAAAAAAGATAGAAAATTTCGCGCTCTGAATTAAAATTATAATTCACCCTAAATAACCTTAGAGCAAAAGAAGTCCTATTCTGAACATAATAACCAACAACATCAAACATTTTTTCCACCAGAGCATACATATAAACAGGAAAAATGTTTTTCAGTGGAAGGTTAATTGTTTACACCACTATATTACACTCAAATTCAGGACCATTTCTAGTTCCACTCCTGCCTTCGAACATTCCAGAGCCTACCTTTAGTTTATCGGACATTGTATCAGCATAAGAGTCCAATATGCTAATTACTTCTCCAGATCATACCATAGTTCTGATGCTATAAGACACGTGTTAAAGGTTTAGTTTTTGAGTTCAGAATAATTGGGTAATTGGCGTCATCCTGTGACAAGTTTCCCCTTTTCCTGAGGTTTTTTGACTAATGGCCCTATTGTTATTGTTGGAGTGTCTCATGCCCCATAGTGCCATGACGCAGAACTTGATCTTTGGTAGAAATGCCTTACACATTTATTCCCCCCAGGAAACCAAAGGGCAAAAAAGCAACATTCCAGGTTGAGAACCTGGCCTTTTGCACCATGACCTAACCTGTTCCAGGTGAAAAATAGTTTCGTGAGAAAACTTTTACTTGGGTTCCAGCAGTGGTTCTCAGTCCTAGCTGCACATGAATTAACTAACTAATGGGGGACTTAAAACAACCACCATCTGGGTCCCACCTGAAACTTGTTAAAAAGACTAATTCCTGGGGGCCCATTATTTACCTGTGAAATTTAAACTCTTCAGGGGGGAGAACCCTGGGTATCAGTATTTTAAATAAAACTTCCAGATGATCAGAGAAATTTGATCAACCTTATTTAGGGTATTGATCCTGAGAAAGATCACTTAATATCATGTTTTTGAAATAAGTTTAGTGGTCCTAAAGACATATTTCTAATGCCAGTATTGTGTCTTTTTTTTATATAACCTATTCACGTATGAATACTATTAAAAAGTGATTGACAGAATACCATTTTAATCTCCAGCTAAACCAAGTCTCTGATCCTAGGTATGATTTTATGTATTAAAAATAAAATGTGCCTTTTAAAAAGGCACTTTCAGTAACAGCAGCAGCAGCAGAGAGTAAGCATACTGGAGCTCAGAGGCCTACAGAGCAGCCCTTCCCCTCTGCTTGTTGTAAGGCGAAGATTTTTTTTTGTTTTTTTAGTCGGAGTCTCACTGTTACCCAGGCTAGAGTGCAGTGGGCTCAGGCTATCTTTTCGCCTCAACCTTTCAAGTAGCTGGAACTACAGGTGCATGCTACCACACCTGGCTAATTTTTTGATTTATTGTAGAGACAAGGTCTCAGCAAGTTGCCCAGGCTGGTGTTGAACCCCTGGGCTCAGGCAATCCTCTTGCCTCGGCCTACTGAAGTGTTGGGATTACAGGCATGAGCCACTGCTCCCAGCTGCATGAGGAAGATTAATACTGATGGAGGAATTTCTTGGGTTCTTCTTAAGCTTTGAAACCAATTTGTCATTCTGTCTCCATATGAACTGGTGGCAGATTCACTAGTTCATTTGTCCTTCTGTTTAGCAGATATTGTTTGAGTGCCAGATTCTGTTAGGTGCAAGGGATACCAAATAAAATAAATTGGGATTCTTTTTCTCAAAGAACTGGTTGGTTAGAGCAGATATTCTCAAAATGTGATCTTGAGCCAACATTATCAGCATCCTTGAGAATTTTGATTTTTGTGTTTTATCTATTTACTTATCTTGAGTGAAGTCACAATCATGGCTCATCACAGCCTTGACCTCCTGGCCTCCCGAGTAGCTGGGATTACAGGTGAGTGCCACCATGCCCAGCTAATTTTATTTTATTTTATTTTTGTAGAGACGAGGTCTCACTATGTTGCCCATGCTGATCTTGAACTCCTGAACTCAAATAATCCTCCCACCTCGGCCTCCCAAAGTGCTGGAATTATAGGCATCAGTCGCCGTGCCTGGCCTTGAAAACCACTGGCCTCTAGGAGGGGTGGTCAGCTCAGCAGAAAATTAGACTATCCTGTGACCCATGCAATGGAGGTGGGGAAGGGCTGGGGCATTAGGAATATTTCTAGGAGGAAGAGATGGCTGAGCTCTCCAAAATAGTTGGTGCAGACTGTTGGGGAGGTACCTCTAGAGAGGTCAGCAGGGGCCTTACAAAAATGTTTGTGTCTTACTCTGCAACATGGAACCTTTCTGACCCTATAGTCTTTTTGGCCAAACTTTCAGCTGAGTGGTGCTGGGCTTGAGCTCTGTGTTTCAGGTACTCCCTCAGAAATGGGAAGTTATGGATGGAATCGGGGAACATCATCCTGGTGAACTAATGCAGGAACAGAAAACCATATACTGCATATTCTCACTTACAAGTGGGAGCTAAACTAAGGATCTGCAAAGGCATAGAGAGTGGAATAATGGACATTGGATACTCAAAAGGGAGAGAGGGATGAAAAATCACCTATCAGGTAAAAAGTGCACAGGTGGGGGTGGTGGGGACACTTAAAATCTTGACTTCTTTGTCACTATACAATGCATCCATATGACCAAAATTTAATTGTACTCCCTAAACCTATTGAAATAAAAAGAGAAAATAAAAAAGAAATTAAAAAGAAATGGGAAGTTAGAGAAACATAAGTATAAAAATGTCTCCTGCATTAGAATCAAATGAAGTAGATGTTAAATACGTATTTCATGAATAAACACAAATAAATGTCAGAATGGACAGAGCTAGGACTTGGGAAGGTAAAGAAAATGTATAATGGGAACCTAGCATAGTAAGCATTGGTTTGTGAACTAATTGAAAATCTCATGGCATTAAAAAGATTACACAGGCTTTCAGTGGTTTAACCAAATAAATAAGTACTGCATCTCTCCTGTTTCTCAGAGGAAACAGAGTCCAAAGGCCCAGAGTCACCATGTAGGAGGGAGTGGGGAAAGAAGCAATGAGAACTCTGCCAGTTTTCCCAGATTGCCTTCATGCCTTCCTCCTTTACATTTGCATAACACAGATCATGAACACTGTGTGTTCCAGGAACTCTACACATGTGGTTTTTGGTATGTTCAACAATGCTGTCAAGTAGGTGTTGTCCCCCTGTGTTTCAAAATGTTCTAAAAATCATAGGGCTTAGAATCCAAGGACCAAAATGATTTATCCAGAAATTACTAAGAAAAACATTGCTATTCACTCATGGTCAGCCTGAGTCGAGGAAGTTGAGGCATAGGGAGGTTAAGTGACTTCCTCAAAGTCAACAAGCTGGTAACTGGGAACAGCCAGGATTCAAAAGCAGGTCTGTGTAAGAGCAACATGTTACACTGCTCTGTGTGACTAGAAGAAGCCTGAGTGTTCTATCCCCAGGGATGTTCTGTTACATGTTCAGGTCTTCAGGACGTCTTTTTCATTCTTCATTGACTCCATAAAGCACTTTCCTTTCCCGGCAAATTCAATTGCCACAAAAACCTGACCCACTATGATCACACATCCATCTAAACTCACACAAAGGACAAAGATTGCTTGTTCTCAAGTATGATGAACATTGAATTTAATCTTTTACTATATTGTAGCTAACACAATAATTTATAGAACTTGTTTTCACTTCCTCTGTCCAAACAATAAATGATTGTTTTATATTATAGCCACATAGGAATAATCTTCATATATGAGAGGAGACCCCCCCAAAAAACCAGAATTATCTATTTGAGGACAGGACCCTTGGAGTACAGTTTTCCCCACTACGTAAGTGTTGTAGGAATCCATTGGCATCAGTGGATCACATTATATGGCTCTTCAGGTGGCTGTGAGGTCTAGGCACAAAATGGTCTGACTTATCATGCCTAGGGATTTTATGAAGTACATTTAATTGTTGGCTTTAACTCACTGCATAAATGTTGAAAAACAGTATATACATATGTGAATGTGTATATACCAAAAATCTATTTTATAGCACATTCTTGTACCTAGCATGGATTATGCACCACAAATTATAGGTTTTTATCAAAACGAACAGAGAAGGTAATAAATCACATTTACCTTAAAAAACCAACTAACCCATTTATTTCCGTGTTTTTTCTTCTTACACTTGCAATAAACAATAAAAAGGATAGACTTTGGTCAAGAAAATGAGGCTTTCTGTAGTTTTATTTCAAAGAAGTTTTATAGAAGTCATGTTTTCTAACTTCCCTTTTCTGTGTTCTGGTTTATTAAAAAAGATGACGTGAGAAAAGTTAAACAGTTATTAGTCACTGGATTGAGAGTCTTTTTTTTTCTTCCAGACAATTGTAAATTGTAGAAATATCTGTAAATATATTCTTCTATTAGAGGAAATTGTGGAGAAAATATAAAGGGGAGACTCAGAAAAAGGAGGAAATCAGAAAAAAAAAAAACACCTATGGAGACAGCTGCTTCTTGGACATATGAGGGCGTCTCCTGGGAATCAAGCAGAATTTGAGAAGGCCTGCCTTGTCTCTTGTCACATGGCTCTTGTCCTGAAGGATAAACTATAAATGGACTCAGCACAGCTCAAGAGAAGAGTTTCCTCTTCTTATCCAGCATACATTCTCTGAGTTAAAATCAGTAGATAACAGATTAAACCTACTTTCTAGATATAAACAGTAGTGTTGATTAAATGGATCACTTTGCCAAGGGAGATGCAGCCGGAGTGCCCATTTTTCATTCAAATGTTCCAGTCTCGTAGAAGTAGCTTCCAGCTCTAAATATATTGAATCACCATTAACCTACTGGAGAAAATAGGAACGCAGACACACACTTTGAACATGGCAGGTTGTCTGATAATGCAAACAATTAAATGGAAGAATTTATTTATAGCTCTTAAATGGTCTTGACTAAATCCCTTCTGTCAGAGAAACAAAATTTGTCTCCCATAGAGCAGCCTAACTGGAATCTTGAGGTGAGCATCCTTTGGAATTTAGGAACGTGTGTTGGTTTGTTTGTGTTGGGTATTGGTTAGAGTGCTTCATACGGAGTCAATGTTCTAAGTCCTTGTAACCTGAGGAATGACCCAGGACCTGCAGCACTCAGCATCATGTGGGAGTTGTTAAAGTTGCAGAATCTCAAATCCTCACTGATTGAATTAGAATCTGAAGTTTAAAACATCTCCAGGTGCCTTGTATGCACATTAATGTTTGATAAGCACGGTTCTAGTGGTGGTTCTCAAACTTTAAAATAGATCAGAATCTCTTGGAGGACTTGTTAAAATGCATATTGATGGTTCCTATTCATAGAGATTCTGATTCAAGAAGTCTAGGGTAGGCCTGAGAATGTGCCTTTCCTACACGTTCCTAGATGTTGCTGTTGCTGCTGGTCTGGAGGCCGCACTGAGAACCACTGCTCTGAGGGCAGTGATGTCTGATGGAGCCACGTAGGTAATTAAATTTTTTTCTAGTAGCCATGTTTTAAAAGTTAAAAAATGATATTATTTTTAATACCTTTTATTTAACCCTGAATATTCAAAATATAGCCATTTGGGTACCTAATCAATATAAAAAGCATTAATGAAATATATTACGTTCTCTGTTTTGGTAGTAAATCCTTGAAATCTGGTGTGCTTTCTACACTTTCAACACATCTTCATTTGGACTCGTTCTGCTTGGAGTGCTTAGTAGCCATGTGTGGTTGGTTCGGGCTGTTTCTTGGGGTTTCTGAGTGTCGCTTCAAGGACTTGTTACTGTTTGTGAAACTTTCACTGACCTAGCAGAAGAAAAATAAAGCTAAATGTACTCAATTTAAAGATTCTTTTTTATTCCAAGATTACCTCCTCTCTTCATGTTTGCTGCTGAAATGGCCTCTCCTTAATGCAGCATCAGTCTCCTGTGGGAGCTTGTAGGAAATGCAAATTCTTGGGCCCTAAAGAGACCTACTGAATCAGAAACTCTGCAGGTGGAGCCATCTGTGTCTTAACAAGTCCTCCAGGTGATCCTGACGCTTGTTAAAGTCTGAGAGCCACTGCTTGAAGGAAATGATGGTGATAAAATAAGTGGTAGGTTTTAATTTTTTTATAACTGTAATTGGCAAAATAAGAAATGGGCAACTTTATGCTAGTTCCTCCATTAAAACATTTATTTTTTTATTGGTTATGAAATTTGAAAGCCAGAAAAACCAACGTACTGGAGGTTAGTTAAATAATACTTTGTGCTGCTGTGAATAAAATACATTTTAAAAAATAGGAAAAGACCAGGAGAATGAGTGTGTATGTATATAAGCATACAAATGAGACCCAGGAAGTCAGTGCTTGGTTCTCATTAGTAACACCTTTATGCAATTACTACCGGAAAATGAATACACTTACTAAACCACATTTACTAAGAAAATTCAGATTTCCTATGTAAAATGGTGAAAATGAGTCAGAAGAAAAATTCCATAAATATTGATGCTCTCATTCGCCAGCTCTCTGGTGATTAGTCAGTATTTGACTTTTATTGCTACAGAAGTTGTTTTACAGAAATTATAATGTCTAGTCCTTGAAAAAAAAAAAAAGGAAATAAAACCCTTTGGCAATTGTATGTTTCCTTTTTAAATTTTATTTTATTTATTTATTTTTGAGTTGGGTCTCACTCTGTCACCCAGATTGGGGTGCAGTGGCACCATGACAGCTCACCATGGTCTTGACCTTCTGGGCTCAGATGATCCTTCTTCCTGTCTCCTGAGTAGCTGGGACAACAGGCTCGTGCCACCACAGCTGGCTAATTTTTTTATTTTTTATAGAAATGAAGTCTTGCTATGTTGTCTTAGGCTGGTCTCAAACTCCTGAGCTCAAGCAATCCTCCCACCTTGGCCTCCCAAAATGCTAGATTATAGGCATGAGCCACCATGCCCGGCCTATATTTTCTTTTAGAAACATTACTAAATAAGGCATGAAGTCGGCATATTAAATCTAGTTCCTTCAGACAGCCGAGAGGTGGGAGAATATTGAAATAAAGTAGAATAGGTGAAATAAGAAATGATACAAGAAATTAACTGTGAAGGATGGATGAGAAGAACCAAAAGAAAATTTAATCATCTAAAGAAACTGGGGGTCGGGGGGGCGGTGGGCGGAGAGGGCAGGAAGGCAGAATTGGCAGTAGTGAGAATCTGCTTGGGGAAGGGGGGGGCACCTCATCAACAGAGATACCTGCATAATGAACATTTGTATACCTAGCCCTGAATTGTACCCTGCATCTTAAAAATAAAAAAATTAAAAGTTAAAAAAAAAAAGAAACATGTAAGTGTGCTCAGGGGTGTTGGCTCAGGAAGGCCATGGAACTCAAAATCCCAGACTCTGGTTCAGTTTCTGTTTCCACATGTGACGTTAGCCGTTGTAGTCTAAGGCTCAGTTATTCTAAATATACATGAATTGAAATGGCAGACTATGTCAAGGCTGTTGTAAGGCTGTTGATTAATGGTCTAGTAGTCTTAAAATTTTTTAGATTCCTGAGGAAAATGGGCTTAAGAAGTCCAAAGCATTATTATTTCCCTTTTACAAGAAGTTCCTGTTAGCCTTAATTCAGAGGAAATTCAGGAATATAAAGAGAAAAGATGTGATAAAAATGACCAGTTCTATTGTTCTTTGTGAATAAGGTACCTACCTCTACTTAATGCTAAAATTAGAAATCTTCTTTGTAGTTGAGAGGCCTAATGGGCCTCCAAGCTTGGTGGGTGGTGGTGGGTGGTTTGCTCCTAATTTCTAAACCTGAAACCAAATGGATCATTATTCATTTGGAGACCATAAAGCTATGCTGTTCATTACGGTAGTCACCAGCCGCATATGGCTGTTGAGAACTTGAAATGTGACTAATCCGGATCGAGATGTGCTGTAAGTGAAAAGTACACACTGGATTTTGAAAATTTAGTATGGAGAAGGATGTAAAGTATCTCATTCATAATTGGAAAAACTTGATCAGTTGTTGAAATGTGGCTACTAGAAAGTATAAAATGACATATTTGGCTTATGATATATTTCTATTGGACAGCACTGCTATAGAGTGATATTTCTTGAATATGATAAATGCCATTAATAATAAAAGGGATATGATCTAATTTTTTACTATGCTTTGAGTGACTCTGAAAACCTCCACTGCTTACATAAACCTATTGCTAAATAAACAGGGATTATGTGTAAAAGTACTTCTTTAAATTTTGTTACAGGGAGAAACTTAGGTTCTGTGATTCTCTTTAGTCCCATAAGGAAACTGAAATAATTATTCTTGTAAATCAGGAAAAATTATTTTTGCCTGGACAATTCAGATAATCAAGGTAAATGTTAAAGAATTTTAATTCTTATTGTTATACAACATAGCAGACATACATCAGAGTGTATGAAGATATATGCATACAGTTTAAGAAAAATAAAATGGATTCCTTTGTGTCTAGTACCTAGGCTGAGAAATAGAACATTACAGGTACCTCATGCCAGAGATCTTTATGTGTCCTTCTCCTTCCCAGCAAGCATCCATGATTCTGAACGTTGTTAATCTTTTCCTTGCTTGCATCATTACTACCTGAGTATGTCCCTAAACATTGCATTGTTTGGTTTGGGTTGCTTTTAAACTTTACATACATGAAAACATATTGCACATATTCTTCTGTGACTTGCTTCTTTTAATTTAACATTTTACTTTTGAGATCCATCCACACTGATGTTTGTAGCTGTAGTTCATTAATTTTTATTGCTCAATAGTATGTCATTATGAAAATATACCACAACTTATTGATCCAGTCTGTTGAATGCATTTAGGTTGTTTTCCAGTTTTCTCTGTTATAAACATGCTGCTATACACATTCTTCTATGTATCTCCTGGTACACATAGACAAAATTTCTCTAGGATAAATACTTAGGAGTGGGAACATTCACTCATTGAGTACCTGTATTTGCATGTTTAATTTTACTAGGTAATGTCATGCTATTTTCTAAAAGTGTTGTACCGTATTCCATTCTTACCAGCAGAATATGAGCATTCTTATTGCTTCTTAATAACGGTTGGTTTCATCACACTTCGGAAGTCTGTCAGTTTTGAAATGGTCTTTCATGGTTTTAGTTTCCCTGTTTTGCCATGAGTTTGAACATCTTTTCTTGGGCTTATGGGCTATTTTGCCTCATTTTTCTATTTGGTTGATTGTCATTCCTACTTATTTGCAAAGTTTTAAAATGTATTTTGCATTTTAATACTATGTTAGTGTATAGTAATCATCTCTCAGTTCGCACTTGTCATTTCATTTTTTTTATAGTGCTTTTTGATCAACAGAAGAAATACATTTTAAACTCATCAATATTATCCTTTATGACTTGAACTTTTTATGTCTGGTTGACAAACTCCTCAGTTTGAAATCATAAAGATGTTCTATTATTCTTTTGCCTTCTAGAAGTTTTATATTCTTGCCTTTCATATTTAGGTCTTTAATGTACTTAGAACTGATTTTTGTTTTTTTGTGTGAGGCAGGAGTCAATTTAATTTTTTCATATTGAAACAAGTTGTTCCAGCACTATTTATTTAAAAAAAATCCATTCTTTTCCTACTGATCTGCAGCAGCACCTGTGTCATACGTTAAATGGCAAATTATGTGGATTTGTTTCCGACTCTGTGCTGTTCCATTGGTCTAAGGTTTTATATCCCCATCCTTTCTTGAAAAGTATCTATCACATTATATATGTCTCCATTAATTAAAGTCTCCTTTAATATCTTTCAACAAAGTTTTGTACTTTTCTCCTTAAAGTCCTGCGCATCTTTTGTTAGATTTATTTCTGAGTACATCATATTTTTGATACTGTAATAAATGTCTTTTAAATTTCTTCTGCTTAATACTGGTACCTAGAAATACATTGGATTTTGCATAATGACTTTATCTCAGCATATTTGCTGAACTTTTTATTTTAATAATTTATCTTTGTAGAAAAGCATATCAAATTTGAGTGATGAATTTGTTCTTTCTTTCTGAATCCTTAGACTTTTATCTATTTTTTATTGCTGTTTTGTACTGTGTTGGGCTTCCAATTTACTCTTGCATAGAAGTAGAGATAGCAGATAAACTTATATCTGATATTTAAGTAGAATGCTTTTAAAAATTCAACATTGAATATGGTGTTTGCTGAAATATTTTGGGTAGAAATCTGGCTTCAGAGTAAGGAAGTTCACTTTAATTCATTGCTTACTAAACATTTTTACTACGAAGTAATGTTGAATTTTATTAAGTGCTTTCAATGCGTTTGTTGAACTAGTCATATGATTTTCTTTAAATATTTAATGTAATTAATAATATATTACTTATTTTTTTCTTTAGTTAATTTTCATTCCTGAATAAATCCACTTTGTCATAATGTGTGTGTATTTTTAATACTTTGAGGGATTCAGTTTGTGTTTTATCTAGGATTTTTGCATTTATGTTCATAAGTAAGGTTGGTCTGTAAATTCCTCCTGTTGAATAACATTATTGAATTTTGCTATCAAGGTTATAATAACATTATGATATGAGTTGAGTAGTATCTCTTTTTTTCCCCTAGAATCTGATACAGTTTGTGTGAAATTGTTTCTTGAATGGTTGTTGTTTACCAGTAAAATCTCCTAGGCCTGATGTTTTCTTTGGGGAAAAATTTTAAACTGATAACTAATGAGTCAGTTTAAATAAGCTCTATTTTGTAGGAATCGTTTCAGCTAAGTTTTCAGTTGATTGGCATAATACTTGTACATTTCCTAATTATCTAATGTCTGCAGCATCTGAATTTATGTTCCTTTTAAAATTTCTTACATTTATGTAATATTTTCACTGCATACATGTACTATTTTAATTTTCATTTTGGGATAATCTCTCTTGTTTCTTAATATTGTCAGAGGATTCTAAATTTTACTAGCTCTTTCAGAGAACCAACTTTTGACTATAAAATCATGCATTTTCTACTTCATTAATTTTTGTTCCTAACTTTATTATTCCTTTCCTTCTCTGTTTTTTGGGTTTATTCTGTCCTTCTTATGCTACCTTCTTAAGATGTAGTTTTAATTATTTTCAGCTTTCCTTATTTTCTAATTTAAACTTTTAAAGCTATACATTTTCTTATAAGTTTTCTTTAGCTTCATAATGTAAATTTTGATATGCAATATTATGTTTTTCAGGTCTGAATGTTTTCTGATATTCACTATTATTTCTTTTTTGAACCTTAAGTAATATAGACCAGTGTTTTTAAATTTCCAAACATATAGGGAGTTTTCTAATCATGTATTTGTTTTTGGTTGCAAATTCATTGTGGTCATAGAAGAATATTGAGTGCAGTATTTCATATATGTTCATTAGTTTAAATTTATTTATTGTTGTTTAAATTTTCTATAAAACTATTAATATTTATGTCTGTTTCAACAGTCAGTTGCTGAGAAAGTGTATTGAAATCTCTCAATATAACAAAGGATTTGTTAGTTTTTCCATGTGGCTCTGTCAAGTTTGCTTTACATATTTTGGGGCTCTATTAGGCTTAATTACATATATGCATATGTAATTCATATTTCACAAATGATTAAATTTTTAATCAATATGTAGTGATTATCTTTGTGTTTAATAATTTATTTTTCAGCAGGGCTTGGTGGTTCAGCCTGTAATCCCAGCACTTTGGGAGGCCAAGGTGAGTGGATTGCCTGAGCCCAGGGGTTCAAGACTGGGCAACTTGGCGAGATCTTGTCTCTACAGTAAAATAAAATATAGCCGTGTGTGGTAGCACGTGTCTGTAGTTCTGGCTACTTGGAAGGCTGAGGTGGAAGGATCGCCAGAGCCCAGCAGGTCAATGCTGGGGAGGCCGTGACCATGTGCCATTGTACTCCAGCCTGGGTGAAGGAGTAAGACTCCATCTCAAAAAAAAAAAAATGTATTTTTCATTTTTTTTGAGTTAGAGTCTCACTCTGTTGCCCAGGCTGGAGTGCAGTGGCACGCTCATGGCTACCAGAGCCTCGATCTGCTGGGTTCAGGTGATCCTTCTGCCTCCGCCTTCCAAGTAGCTGTAACTACAGGCACGTGCCACCATGTCCAGCTAGTTTTTTGATTTTTTGTAGAGTTGAGGTCTCACCAAGTTGCCCAGGCTGGTCTGGAACCCCTGAGTTCAGGCAATCCTCTCGCCTCTACTTGCCAAAGTGCTGGGGTTACAGCCAGGAGCCACCACACCTACCCTGTGTTTAATAATATTTACTTGTCAATAAATTTATTTGTTTATTGGAACTGGCTGCATCAAATTTCTTTTGTTTAGTATTTGTCAAGCACTTTCTTCTCTACATTTTTACTCATACTTCCAATCTTCCTATATTCTTAAACTTTAGACAAGTCTCTTGTAAAACAGCATAAACTTAAATGATTTTTAAAAAAACTCAGATTGATGTCTTTGCCTTTTAATTGAAGCAGTTAATCTGTTTACATTTATTGTAATTGTAGACACATTTAGATTTATTTTCACTGTCTTCTGTGTTTTACTTTTCCCCTACCTTACCTATATCACTTATTTCTTCTTCCTTGCCTTCTTCTGGATTGATTATATTTTTTCATATTCAATTTTTTTCTCTACTAGTTTGGAAGCTATACCTTTTGTTTCTGTATTTCAATAGTTACTTTAGAAATTGTTAACTTGCATACTTAACTCATTAATAGCTTTATAGTCTCCTGAATAACATAAGAGACTTAGCACACTTTAATATCAATTACCCTTTACGTGCTATTGGTATTATATATTTTTATTCTATCTTTTTTAATCCCACATAATATTTTTGTTTTACATAGTCAATTAAAAATATCTACTGCTTTTTTTGCTTTTTGTCCTTTTGCAAATGTGAGCTCTCAGAAAGATCATCCTCTTTCTCCCTGAAGTACATATTTTAGAAACACTATTAGTAAGGGTGTGCTAATGGCAGACATGCTCATTATATTTGTCTAAAAAAGTCTAAATTTGTCCTTGTTCTTAAAAAAATATAATTTGCTCAGTATAGATTTAAAAATTTACATGTATTTTTTCAATTAGCACCATTTTATAGACGAAGAGACAAAGGTCTTGAGAGCTATTTGCTCAATGTCACTTGACAGACCCTGACCATTTACCCAGAGAACACTTTTTATTTTAATAACTTTTTTCTTAGTGTCTTTTATTATACTTTCCTTTTGATTACTCTGTTATTGTTGAAGCCAGCTGTCAGTCTCATTATCTTTATTTAAGGTAACCTGTCTTTTTTTTTCTGTAGCTGCTTTTAATACCTTTTTGTCTTCATGTTCTGTAGTTTCAATGTGATGTACTTAGACATGAATCTCTTTACTTTTTGTATTTGGGGTTTGTAAGATACTTGAACCCATGGGCTGTTGTCTTTTATCAGTTGTGTACAATTTCTGGCCATTGTCTTCTCTTTAAATATTGCCATTATCCTATTCTCAATTCTTTTTTTCTTTTTGGATCTTTGTTTAGACACATGTTAGACAGTCTTACTCTGTTATCATGGTCTTTTAACTGCATTTAATGCCTGCATTTTCCAGCCTTTTTATAACTTTGTGTGGCCATGTGTATGACCATTTCCAGGCCTAGGCTTTTATGAAGTAGATGTGTCTCTTTTAGGCTCTTTCCTATTATGTCAGCTGAATATAGACAATAAGGAGGCCCCAGGCTCAGGGATGGCAGTGCCATGAGATAGAGAGAGCTGCAGTCACTGAATCACCGCAGGCAGAGAAGTACTCGTAGACCAGGAACACTCAACTGGAACTGTTATGTGAGAAAGGAATAAACTTCCTTGTTTAACTTTATTGTTAAGCCATTTTGTATTTCTATTTGTTCCTGCAACCTAACTTACTACCTTAATTAATACAAGTTTTCTTTCAATTAAAAAAATCAATTGAAGTATAAAGCATATACCATAGAGTTCATCCACTTAAAATGTACAATTTAATATTTTTTTGATATATTACAGTGTTAATTTTTAGAAATTATGGTAAAATATTTGCAACATAACATGTCCTATTTTAATTATTTTTAAGCATGCAGTTCAGTGTTATTAATTACATTCAAGATGTTAAGCAACCATTACCACTATCTAGTTCCAAAACTTTTTCTCAAACAGGAACTCTGAAACTATTACGGAATAACTTCCCATACCTACTTCTTCCAGACCCTGCTAACCCCAATCTACTTTCTGTCTCTATAAGTTTGTCTATTCTAGATATTTCATGTAAGTGGAGTCATGCTATATTTATTCTTTTTGTGCTTGGCTTATTTTACTTAGTGTAATGTATTAGAGGTTCATTTATGTTGTATTGCATCTCAGAAATCCATTCCTTTTTATGGCTGGCTGATTAATATCTCTCTCTCTTTCTCTCTTTCTCTATACACACACACACACACCCACTCTCTCTCTCTCTCTCTCTCTCTCTCTATATATATATATATATACACACACACACACACCACATTTTATTCATCCATTCATCTGTTAATGGGCACTTAATTGTTTCTACCTTTTGGCTATTATGAATAATCCTGCCATGAATATTGGTACACAAATATCTGTTTGAGCCCCTGCTTTCAGTTCCTTTGGAGATATAACTAGGAGTGGAACTGCTGGGTCATATGGTAATTCCATGTTTAGTTCTTGAGGAAAAATGTTTTGTCAGATGTTTCCATAGCTGCTGCATCATTTTACATTTCTACCAGCAATGTATAAGAGTTCCAATTTTTTTACATCTTTACCAACATTGTTATTTTCAGTTTTTTAAAATTATAGCCATTCTAGTAGGTGTGAAGTAGCATATCATTGTGTTTTTGATTGCATTTCCCTAATGATTAATAATGTTGAGCATTTTTTCCTATGCTTACTGGGCATTTGTGTATTTTTGAAAAAAACATCTATTCAGATCTTTTGCCCATTATTTAATTGGGTTGTCTTTTTTCCTGCTGAACTGTAGGAGTGCTTTATGTATTCTGGATGTTAGGCCCTTATCAGATATATGACTTATAAATATTTTCTTCTATTCTGTATGTTGTTTTTTCCCCTTCTTGATGATGTCCTTTGATACACAAAAGTTTTTTTAATTTTAACAAAGTTCAATTTATTTATTCTTTTTTCAGTGTTTAAACTCTTTTATCTCTTTGACTTTATTTTTTATTTTTATTTTTATTTTTTGAGTTAGAGTCTCATTCTGTTGCCCAGGCTAGAGTGTAGTGGCACACTCACAGCTACCACAGCCTCAACCTGTTGGGCTCAGGTGATCCTTCTGCCTCAGCCTTCCAAGTAGTTGGAACTACAGACACATGTCACCATGCCTGGCTAATTTTTTCTTGATTTATTGTAGAGACGATGTCTCACCAAGTTGATCAGGCTAGTTTCAAATCCCTGGGCTCAGGCAGTCCTCTCACTTCTGCCTCCCAATGTACTGGGATTACAGGCATGAGCCACCACACCTGGTGACCTTTATTCTTGATAATTTGCTTTATCTTCTAGTGACTAATTTTCTCTATTATACTATGTCTTACCTGTTGTTAAATCTGTCTAGCTGAATATTCAGTTTCAATTGCCACTTTTTTTTAGTTTCTAAGATTAAACATGTTAAACATGCCTTTAGATATTCTGTATCTGATAATTCAAGTATCTGAAGTTTTTTGGGTCTGATTGTGCCATCTTTCATTTTTGCTGGTTCTTACTTATGACATTGATTACTGTATATTTACTGGTTTTGATGTTTGAGTTATTTAGTTTTTCCTGAAAATTTATCCACTGAGATTCTATGCGTCCTGGAATGAAAGACACTTTTTCTACAAAGAATTTGTATTTGCTTTTGTTGGGGTCACTTTTCATAATATTGACTTCAGGCTTTTTATTTTTTATACTACTTCAAGAGTGTGCATTTGTATGCAAACTTTGTGGAGGCCAGCTTGTGGTTACAAATTCTCAGAATATAATTTTCCCCCACTCTACACACTGCCAAGTTTTGAGGCTATTAGTTTTCCGTGCAATTTCTTGGGATGGTAGGGAAAGTGGATAGTTTATTTTAGTCTCCTCTTTCATTGAATGTGTGCTCTTGGGTCCCTGCTTTATGGGGATCCTAATATGGGACACTCCAACTTGGGTGGTCCCTGGACTTTGTCTTCTGTCTCTAGAGCATGTAAATCTGTGCTCAAGTTCACTGGGTCCAGCAAATGCCCTGAAAGTAAATCTGATTCAGTGCTGCTTTCCTAAGTATTCCTTGCTTTTTCACTCTCATATGGATGCACTCTCAAAGATGTTTTTATATTTTATCCAGCAGTTTTAGTCTTTACCAGAGAGGGTTGGTCCTGATACTTCGTCTGCCATGTTACCAGAAACTCAGCTCCCTTTTTGAACTAGAATTATTCTAATAAATCCTCACTTTCAGTAAAGACTTGCTTATCAATTAGAGTCTTGTGAAGGGTCTTGGTGGTAGGCAGAGTTTACATAATCATCGACTCTCTCCATTCCTTGAACTTCCAGGTGTAGCTGGCAAAGTGCATAAAGGAAAGGAAAAGCACAAAAAGGCAATTCAGGAAGAAATGATAAGTAATTTAAAAGGAAAGTGTAAAGAAAAAAAGCTATATTTAGCCCTTTGCTTAATAAATATTAAATTATTATGCTAATACTTTACCTATGTTACCTCATTGCAATACTCCAACATAATTCAGATTATTTGTACAGAAGATATAACAGCTAATGCACTGTTTACTGCATGGTGGGTAATTGCCAAGTAATTTACATGTGTTTTTTCAATGAGTACCATTTTACATATGCAGAGACAGAGGTTTAGAGTTACTTGCTCAATGTCACTCGATAATCACTGATCACATACCCAGAGAGTGCTTTTAGATTTAGGATAAGATAATGATAATTAGGCTCTTATCTAAAAATCATGCTTGCTTTGCCTCCTCACATCCTCAGCAGAATAGCTTAAACTTCTTTATAGGTAATAGGTGGAGAAGCTGGGATTAGAGCCAGGGTGATCTGTCTTCATTGTCTGTGCTCTTGACTGCCGTGTTATAGCACCTCTCAAAACATGAACCAAGACTTTGAGAATGGTAAGAGAGAAGACTCTGCCCCCAATGAAGTCAGGATTTTTTTTTGTTAACAAGTAGCCCAAACATATTCACCAGAATCTGGGAGTACTGAAACAAGGGATAAAGAAAGTATTGGCATCATGTTTCAAAACTCTTGATCTTGAATTATGGAATATGTAATAGTCCATTTTATGCTGCTATAACAAGATACTGAGACTGTTAACTGATTAAAAAAACCCAGAGATTTATTTCTTATATTTCTGGAGGCTGGGAAGTACAAGGTCAAGGAACTGGTGTCTTGTGAAGGCCTTCTTGCTGCATTGTCCATGCCGCAAGGTGGAAGGATGGGAGATTTAGAGAGAGCAAGAGGGAACTGAACTCACTTTTATAACAAACTTACTTTCAAAATAATGAATCTACTCCCATGACAGTGACATGACCTGATCACCTCTTATTAGGTACCAACTCTCAATGCTGTTGCACTGGGGATTACATTCCTAACACATTAACTTAGGGAAACACATTGAAACCATAGCAGAATGGAAGGGCTACCTGCCATTGATAAAACTGACAACCACGTAGAAAACCATTGTGTGTGTCAGGGAATAAGTGTATAGAAATAAAGAGCTCAGCAGAGAAAAAAATGGCTCTCCTGAGACCCACTGTCAATTTCTTCTTATACTTGCATTTGATCAGGTGAAAATTATCAGGGTGAAACAGTTACTAGAACTTCTGCATATGTTATTAATCTTGGAAAACGTATCCCCAAGTTACTATCCCATTCCTTATGAGTATGGGTTCTAAGGGTTATTAATAGGTTAAAATATTTTTGCAAATTATTTATAACACCATTAAATATAAGTGGTTCTATTTGCCTGGTTTTAAATAATCATTTATTTTGTGACAGTGAACAGATTTTTTTTTTTTTGAGTTGGAGTCTCACTCTGTTGTCCAGACTGGAGTGCAGTGGCCACTCCCGGCCACTACAGCCTCGACCCACTGGGCTCCGGCGATCCTTCCACCTCAGCCTTCCGAGTAGCCGGAATTACAGGCATGCGCTACCACGCCCGGCTAATTTTTTGATTTATTGTAGAGATGAGGTCTCACCAAGTTGCCCAGGCGGGTCTCGAACCTGCGGGCTCAGGCAATCCACTCACCTC
>CAUYQG010083041.1:0-21308 GCA_963574415.1 Tarsius wallacei
TTTTTGTTTGTTTGTTTGTTTGTTTTGTTTTTTGTTTTTTTGTTTTTTTGAGTTGGAGTCTCACTCTGTCGCCCAGACTGGAGTGCAGTGGCTGCTCCTGGCCACCGCAGCCTCGACCTGCTGGGCTCCGGTGATCCTTCCGCCTCAGCCTTCCAAGTAACTGGAACTACAGGCGCGCGCTACCACGCTTGGCTAATTTTTTGATTTATTGTAGAGATGAGGTCTCGCCAAGTTGCCCAGGCGGGCCTCAAACCCACGGGCTCAGGCAATTCACTCACCTCGGCCTCCCAAAGCGCGGGATTACAGGCTGAGCCACCGAGCCCAGCCTCTTTATCTATTTTTAAACAGCAGCAAAAAATATAATTGTTAAATGTTTCAGTAGATAATATATGTAATAGGTGGAACATTCAAAAGGTACAATAGACTTTACAGTGACCAAGAAGTCTCTGTTTCACCTTTGCCTTCTAACCAAAGCCCAGCTCCCCTCTCTCAGATTTACCAGCGTCCCAGTTTCTTGCTGTGATTTTTCTGGCACTTTGTTGATTGCTGTGTTACTACAGAAGAAACACTATGGAAATCGATTGAACAAATAATTCAAGTCCCTGCTGTATATAGCCAGGCCCTGGTTTGCTAGACCCTTAGTTTTTGGTGAAGTCTTATTAAGAACTTAATTTTCTTGCCTATCATGTGGCCAGAATGAAGTCCCAGTGCCATCATTATTAGTGAGCACATTACTATCAGCAGGACAAAGACTTTTCAATTCAGAAAGCTGCTGGACATAGGAACTTTCAAAGTGTTTCAGTCCCCATTTCAAATCCCAGCCATGTGTTTCCTATTAAATTACATGACTGATAGCTGCCGCTTACGGTTACTTAATACAAACTCCTGTGGCTAAATGACTCAAGTGCGTGTCTGCGTATTTATTTTGCTATTTAATACAAAGCATAAATTTTTCTTACTCCAGTAGCTCGTCAGGTCCTTGAATCTTTCATCATAAGCTCCTTAAGGCAGGAACCACGCCTGAGCCATCCTCAAACCCTTGCAAGTGGGCGTCAGGTCACATGCCCAGGAGGAGGAAGGACGCTGGGAATGACCGATAGGAGATTTTTCATTGACCTTTCCTCCTGGTTAGTTGCTGACTCCCTCAGCAACAAGACCCTGGCTTCTTGACCCCCCATCAAATGGCTGCTATAGCTGGGTTTTCAGGAAAATGTGGTGACCACTATTTCCTTACTTCCGCCCCTGCTGGTAGGAGTTCACACTGGCTGATCTTTCTTGGTTACACCCTGGATTCCTTTGTGAGGAAAGGGAAAGTAGCATGAATTAATGACTGTGACTAAGTATGACTTCCTCTGTTTGGGAACTTATCTTTGCTTGCTGTTCGTTTGCCTTGAGAAATAAGGGCATGCAGGTTGCAGATACGGGACACTGGATTGAGAATTTGTAGAACCGGGTTCTACTCCCACTCCTATTGCGCAACTTGGGGCATGTCACTGCCCTTTCCTGGGCCTCAGTTTCCCTATCTGTACAGTAAGAGTTGGATGATATGATCTCTCTGGAACTTCCCTATTCAAAGAGTTGTGACTTGGGGCCCCTTTTCCTAAAACTGTGCTCCTCTGACCTTCACCTTGCCTTTGCTTATGCCCAGAGCCCAGATGTCAATTAGTGATTTGGATCTCTGATTTGTACTTCTAGGTTTTCTTCGTGTCCGACCTCTTCAAGACGAAGATGGCACTCTCCTTGCCTCCCCCTGCTATCAGGAAGGAAATCCTTTCACCTGTGGACATTATTGACAGGAACAATCACCACAACATGGTGTAGGTGCCACCCACCTCCTGAGCTGTTTTTATAAAATGACTGCTGACAGCAAGTTCTTGCTGCTCTCCGATCTCATCAGACAGTAGAATGTAGGGAAAAACTTTTGCCTGACCGATTTTTAAAAAGAAAAAAAAAATGGTTTACCTTGTGGCCTTCCAAAATAGGTAGTGTTCACCTATGTGGAAACAACAGCAAACTAACACCAAGTGCCGGAGTCCTGGATGTGCAATTGGTTTAGGTGTTCATGTTCTAGTGAGCACGGGCTTGTTCAGGAACAAACACTAAAACGATTTGAATAGAGGCTGCTGGTCACCTTTTGTGACCTGAGGCATCCCAGGCCTGTGAGAAAAGCTGAAATTCATATTGTAGCACGCGATGCCAGAAATAGCACTGAAGCAAGAAAGTAGCCATGGGCAGGGGCTGCCCTCTTGCCTCTCTCTCTGTCCATCCCATTCTACTCTCTCCTGTGACTTTGGGTCAGGAAGTTTTGTCCTTTTTTTTTTTTTTTTTAAATATAAGGAAAGAGCAAGTTTGCTCAGTCAAGCAATCGATCCCAAATCCAGATTCCAGTCCAGAGGCCTCATCACTTCCCCAATCCTATAGGTCAATAACCACAGTCCCTCACATTAGTGATTAGGAGACTCTTTGTGGATGGGTGAATTTCACAAATAGCACAATTTCAGAAGAAATAGAAGGCACAGCCCTCACCTGTCTTCTTTTGACGCATCCTCTTGTGACGTTGAAACGCCGACTGCAGGATGCTGATGTTGTTGTGTACATCAATCACCGGGCACTTGCACACTCTTAGAAACAGACTTCGGTTACTGCCTTCTCCCTTGAAATCCTTGCTGTGTGCCTACCAGGATTTCCGGTGAGGGTACGGGGATGAGCAAAGGCATGGCCTGCCACCGGCTGATGGAAACCAGCCTTCTTCTATACAACAGATGGGGGAGTGAAGGGGGCAGAATGAAACACGAACCAACCTTCTGGCTCCTCCAAGTCAGAAGGAGCCAGGGTAGTGGGCAGTCTCATGCCTGAGAGGCTGTCCTTCAGGATGATGGAGCTGAAGGTCTTTGTGGGCGTTGGCTCTTGCTAAGCTGGGTAAAGCACTATTGTCTTGGGGTTGACCCCTAGGGCCGTTCTTGGTAGGTTCTGCTGGGCAGAACTCTTGGGTTAAATCTCCGTAGAGAGTTTTCCTCATCCTCTATCCATAAGTGTCCTTCCGAGCAAGGTCCCTCTAGGCGGTAGACAGGGACCCCTTCTACTGAATCTTTGAGGAAAGGAGGAAGGAAGAAATGATTTTAGATCTTGGATGCAAACCTTTCAAAGGGCTACATGTAACCATATGGATCAACCACATGCACATCCTTACTACAGAATCCGTCCTTTCATTTCAACTTATAGCAAGCTATGATTTTTATATATAAATATTATATAAATAATGTATAAAACATTAAAAGTTAACTATGTAAAATATTATTTCTGAAACAATTTTAGCTATATCCACTATGATTATAAACTGTGTCTCGACCTGTGTTATTTACATTAGCTGCTTTAAAAAGCATTGAGTTAATTTTTTTTTTAATATCAACTAAAATATCGTAGTTCTGTGGTAGACATTGTTTTATAATGAGAGAAATAACTGCAACTAGAGAAAACTGTATAAAAACATTAAATTGTCAGTATTTTTGTAAGGTTCCATTTTGTAAAGAGAATAATATTCAAAGACTTTTGTAGCATACAAAGTGAAAACTTGTATCTGCGAAACTGTACTTGTATTAAAAGTGCTTTTTAAATAAAAGCTCATAACACAACTAATTAAGGACTTGGAAGTGTGGGATGTTTGAGGGATGTTTGTCTCAGCTGTGTGGGGATAGAGGAGGGCATATGGGCTGACCTCTTTGAATGGGCTTGTCTTGTCCCAGAGCACTGCCTCCTGATTCTTTTGGTGGGAAATACGGCAGTCATAGCATAGATGCTGATGTCTGTGCTGTTCTTTCTTTTTCTTTCTCTTTTTATTTTTTTGAGTCAGAGTCTCACTCTGTTGCCCAGGCTGGAGTGCAGTGGCATACTCATGGCCACCGCAGCCTCGCCTCGACTTGCTGGACTCAGGGTATCCTTTTGCCTCACCCTTCCAAGTAGATAGAACCATAGGTGTGCACCACACCACCACACCTGGCTAACTTTTTATTTATTCACTGTAGAGACGAGGTCTCACCAAGTTGCCCAGGCTGGTCTTGAACCCTTGGCCTCAGGCAACCCTCTCGCCTCCGCCTCTCAGAGTGCTGGGATTACATGTGAGCCACTGCACATGGCTATCCTTTCATCTCGGAAAGCATAGGATGTTTGTCTCATGTGTGGGGATAGGGAAGATGTGGGCTGTCCTCTTTGAACAGGCTTGCCTTGTCCCTGGGCACTGCCTCCTGATTCTTTCGTTGGGAAATACTGTGGGCATAGCATAGATGGTGATATCTACACTTTTCTTTCATCTCTGAAGTCCTGTTTGCACAGTGAGGCTCTGGCTCTACTCTCATCTCAGGATCTTCTAAAGACCTTTTGTATTCTAAAGGGGATTTTCCATCGGGATGGTAGGTATTGTGGGTCCCCCAAAGGCAGATAAGGAACCAGTGCTCTAGATAAGGTGCCCTGCAGGAGCTTACAAAGGGAATCCTGTACACAGTTCACATCAAAGGAAGAAGCATGCACGGGAGGGGGAGAATGGCATTTGGCCCCTTCCTTGTGTCTCCCCAACCTGGAAGAAAGGGGGAAGCTGAAGTTCACATGTATTGAGCACCTGTGTGCTAGGCCTTTCTGCCTATGTGTTCCTTTAGATCCTCACAGCAGTCCTTAGTTTGAGAAATAAGGAATACTAAGGGTTGCAAAGATGAAACAACTTGCTTAAGTTTAATGTCCTACATTATAGGACTAATCCGATATTAGTTGGCTATGGCTGCTGTAACAAAAGTACCACAAATTTAATGGCTTAAAGCAACATAGATTTATTGTCTTACAACCTTGGAGGCTCTAGGAGAGAGGCTGATTGCCGTTTCCAGCCTCTAGAGGCCACCCACATTCCTTGGCTTGTGACCCTCTTCTTCCATCTCAAAACCAGCAGCTGGTGATAACATGGGCCTACTCAGATAATCTAAGATCATCTACCCATGTTAAAGTCAGCTGATTAGCAAAGTTAATTCCATCAGTCACCTTAATTCCCCTTTGCCGTGTAACATACAGTCACAGATTCCAGGGATTAAGACATGGGCGTTCTGGGGGGACCATTCTGACTACCACAGTCCACAGTTTACCACAGTCCAGTTTGGCCCCCAAAGATTCACATCTATCCCACGTGCAAAATAGACTCACCCTATCCCAATATCCCCCCTAAAAGTCCCAACCCCAAATCCAAAATCTTGTCTAAATCTTAAAGTTGTTAAGAACAAACATCCCAAATCTCATCCTCTAAACCGATTCAAATTAGGTAATGATGAGGTTCCAGCCTTAATCCACCCTGAGGTACAATTGCTCTCCAACCATGAACCTGTGAAACCCAAGAAACACGTTCTCTGCTCCCAAAATTCAGTGATGGGACAGACATAGAATAACAGTTATAGATACAGACATTCCTATCAAAAAGGGAGAAAGTGGAAGGAAAAAAGGAGCTATGGACCCCAAACAATTTCACAGTTTGGCCAGGCAAGCTCCATTTGATTTCAAGGCCTGAAAACAGACCCATGTGGCTCATGGTTTTATTTCTTGCCATCAAGATCAGCCTCCTCTTTGCTGCTAGAAAAAGTGATCCCCTGGGGCCCCTGAGTTATTTGTAAGTGGTGCTGTATCTTTGGATCCCAGGATGCAGCTAGGGAGATTGTCAAGGCCAGGGTCCAAATTTTCACTTCAAATCTGAGGAACAGAGGTCCAGAGAAACAAAATAACTCTTGCTAGTAGGGGTGGGAGAGGGAAGGCACGCAGGGAGCAGAAGAACTGGTGAGCTCAGAACACAATTCTCCTGACCCTAGCACCCTCCCTCACCCGTCTGTCCATTATACCTTTCCAAAAGTACTTGACAGACTAACTATCCTAAAGAAGAAATTACCCTGTTTCATGCGGACTTAAGAAAACATGGAGCCGCACCTCGTATCCGTGCCATTATGAGGCACAGTGTGAGGCATGATGTAGAGAAGGAAACATAGACTTGGGGAGCCAGCCCCAGGTCTCAGGTTGGGCCCTGCCACTGACTGGCTGGGTGATGTGCCTTTCGTAAAGTTTTGCAGCCTCTCTGAGCCTTGGATGGTCCCTCAGTGAAGCTGAGATTTATAAGCTCTGTTTTCACACCTCTTTGCTTATGGCATTCTGTCAGCCCTGACGCTTGATTCTCAAAGTGGGGCCCCACAGACTAACAACATCTGTATCTTTGGGGGGCTTGGTAGAAATACAGACTTGGAAGACTCCTGCCCAATCCACACCTACAGAATTGGAATCTTCCTTTGACAAGGTCCCCAGGTGATTCACATACACAGTAACGTTTGAGAAATAGCCCATTCTTTGCTTCATGAACTTGCAGATTCTGTTCTGTTGTGCTTCTCCCCCCCACCCCAGCCACATCCCAGCCACACCCCTCCAGATCTTGGCTCAGAGCATGCTGTACAGACTTCAGTACCCTCTTACAATTACATGTGTAAAGGTCTGTGTCAAGACTGTCAGATTCTCAGGGCCAAAGGCAAGTCTTATCCTCTGTAAGTCCTGTCTTCCTGCCTGACACTGAATAGTTCCTGGTAATTTTGAACCAATGAATCAGCATCCGGGTGGAAAAGTCACATGACTCTTGGTAACCTCCCAGTTAAACAGGTTCAGGGACACAGGGAACTGCAAAACATTGTCTTTCTCTTTAGGGATTAGTGAAAACTTGTATTTTCTCTGAGGTAGACGTAAAAGAAGAAGAAGAAAGCTTTACCAGCTCTAAATCTGCATAAGATTTCTGCCAGTTAGAATGAATTTATATACAATATTTATTAGTTTATTCCAAAATATTTTCAAAAAACTGTTAATGTGCAAATGATTGACCTAGGCACTTCCACATGGTTTGCTTCGTTTAAATTCTCAAAAACAACTGTTTAAGTAGATATGATTAGAGGGGGTAAAGAGAAGTTGATTAATGGGTATAAAAATACAGTTAGATGGAATAAGTTCTAGTATTTGATAATGCAGTAGGGAAATTGTAGTTAACAATAATTTATTGTATATTTCAAAATAACAAGAAAAAAAGAATTACAATGTTCCCAAAACAAAGAAAACACAAATATATGAGGTGATCTATATCCCAATTACACTGACTTGTTCATTACACATTGAATATATGTATCAAATATCATATGTGCCACCAAAATATGAACAACTATAATCTATCAATACAAAATACGAAAAAGAAAAAAAAGTATATGATTAGTCCCATTTCACTGAGAGGGAAACCGAGACTCTGTTAAGAATCTTGTTTAAGCCGGGCGCGGTGTCTCACGCCTATAATTCCAGCACTTTGGGAGGCTGAAATTAGAGGACTGCCTGAGCTCACAGGTTCAATACCAGCCCTGGCAACTTGGTGAGACCTCATCTCTACAATAAATCAAAATATTAGCCGGGCATGGTGGTGCGTGCCTGTAGTTCCAGCTACTTGGAAGGCTGAGGTGGAAGGATCGTCTGAACTCAGCAGATCGAGGCTGTGGTGGCCGTGAGTGTGCCATTGTACTTCAGCCTGGGCGTCAGAATGAGACTCCAGCTCCCCGCCCGAAAGAATCTTGTTTAAGTTGACACAAGTAATACGGGCTAGATGTGGGATTCAAATTCAAACTATTTCAATTATTAACTGACTAGACTAACATTTACTAATTATTTCCCATGTACCAGGCACTGGTAAATACCTGAGGTAGAATAGTAGATAAAACAGGAACCCCACTTCAAGGAGTTTTTAGTCTATAGGGGAACACAAACAAAGTATAAATATATAATTAAGAACTGGGATGGAAGTCCTGAAGGAAGAACACAGGAAACTATAAGAGCTTTCAGCAGGAGGACCCATTCAGTTGAGGATGGCTTCCCTGGGATCCGCCTAGGGCCAAAGCCTGGTTACATCACTCCACCTTCCCAGCAAAAGGGATGAAAAGAGCCCTGCCAAATGTAGGCTAAGGAGAAGAGACAAATACATAGATAAATAATGATGATACTGTGATGGGGAGGAAAAGCATTTTTGAAGAGCTGTTGTATCATAAATGGAAGGGATCAGAAAGACTTTGATGTTCTCCATGGTAAACCTTCTCCCTAAACTCTGTAAGCATCACTTCTAGAACATTTGACCCTGACCAAAAAAAAAAAAAAACCTTTTTTTTTTTTTTTGGCATAAACCTTTCCAGTGAGGACAGTTTTGCCTTTAATTACCCTTTACATTTTCAAAACACTTACGTGCACACAATCATATTTGGAGCCTCCAGGCCTCCTTCTAAAGGAAAACAATGAATTAATGAATTAATGAATGATCAGAGATAATGAGTATCAGGGAGGCTTTGGTAGTTTTCTTTTTTATTCCAAAACAGTGTATCAGTAACAATAAGAGACAAGTTATTTTTAAAACTTCACAGCAAAGTCTATACAAGTGGGAGATAAATATATAGAAGCATGTTTAACTTTTTAGTCACGGGAAAATGCAAACTGAAATCACAATGAGATATTACTGTGTACCTGTGACATTATCGTCTAAATTAAAAACAACAGCACCCAATTACAGCATACGTTGGTATAGATGTGAAACAACTGGGACTGTCATTCATGCTGGTGAGAATATAAATTGGTAAATCACTTTGGAAAACTTTGTCGGTATCTACCAAAGTCAACAATACACACACCCTCTCCTTCAGAAATTTCCCTCCTAAAATATGTACCCAACAGAAGGAATTATCTATGCTCAACAAAAGACAAGTACAAAAATTCTCATGGTGGTACTGTCCAAACATGGAACAAACCCAAATCTCCATCAACCATTGAGTGCCCAATTAAATAGTAAAATTAAGTATCCACAGGAGAAATATTAGCAACGAAAATGAACAAACTCTTGTACATACAACAATATGAGTAAACTGCTCGGAAAGAATACTGAATGAATAAAACCAGGCATTAAAAAAAACCATACTGTATGAATTCATTTTTACAATGTTCAAAACAGGCAAAACCAATCTATGATGATAGAACTCAGATTTGTGGTTACCTTTAGGGGTACATATTGACTGGGAAAAGACTTGATCTGGGCGGAGGTCATTGTATTAAGTGGCATACTATTTTTTTTTTTTTTGGTCTGGGTCTCACTCTGTCACCCAGGCTGGATTGCAGTGGCACACTCACAGCTCACCACAGGCCAGTCTCCTCAGTCTCCTGAGCTCAGGACATCCCTCCATATCAGCCTCCCGAATAGCTGGAACTACAAGAAGCTGCCAACATGCCTGGCTGTTTTATTTTTATTTTGCATTTTTTTGTAGAGACAAGCTCTCACTATTGTCCAGGCTGGTCTCAAACTCCTGGGCTAAAGCAATCCTCCCGCCTTAGACTCCCAAAGTGCTGGGATTATAGGTATGAGCCATTGCACCCGGTCAGTTGCATACTTATGGTTTGTACATTTTATTCATATGTGATACTTCAGTTGAAAAGGAGTTAAGAGGGAAACTTGTAAAAACTATGTTTTTAAATACCAAGGGAGAAAAAAAAGAAGATAATATATTGGCAATTTTACCTCCTAAATAGCTTTCAAATCTACCCCAACTCTTTACTCTGACCATTAACTTATGCCAGGTGTCATTAACTCGTTCTTAGCCTATTGCAACAGTCTCTTTACCAAGTCTTCCTGCCTCCATTTACCCCCTCTTCTAAGACTTCCTCTATTCAGGGACCAGGGCAGGGAGTGGTTTCCAAGGCACAAATCTAACCATGTTGCTACCTGCTTATGGGAGCACTACATAAGCACTACATGCTTATGTAGACCTGCTTAGGGAATAAAATAATTGGCATGGCATTTATTCTTATTTTTAAATTTTGGTTTATTTCAAAAATATACTAAAATGTAGAGAGTAACAGGAGACTCATGTACTTACTACTCAGCTATAACAGATTAGCATTTATCTCTACTTTTCTTGATCCAGTATTGTTGCTAAGAAATAAACCATTAAGATGCCATTTAAGACCAGTCATTACATATGCTCCCCCAGGTAAGCATTATCCTAGATTTTAATGTGTTTTTTTTTGTTTGATTTTGAGTCGAAGTCTCACTCTGTTGCCCAGGTTGGAGTGCAGTGGCACACTTACAGCCACTGCAGCTTCAACCTGCTGGACTCAGGCAATCCTTCCACCTCAGCCTTCCAAGTAGCTGGAACTACAGACACACGCCACCACGCCTGGCTAGTTTGTGTGTGTGTGTGATTTATTGTAGAGATGGGGTCTCACCAAGTTGCCCAGGTTGGTCTCCAACCCCCGGACTCAGGCAATCCTCTCGTCTCGGCTCCCACAGTGCTGGAATTACAGGCTGAGCCACTGCGCCTGGCCAGGTGTGCCTTTTAAATTCTGGTTTTCTTACCTGACCCAACATATGTATGTATCCTTGAGCATTAGAAAAAACTGTTTTGTGAGTTTTAAACGTATATATGTAAATATTGTCTAAGTAGTATGCATTTTTACAATCTGCTCTGATCATTTAATGTTGTGTTTATGAAATTGACACATGATGGCGCACAGATCTAGAATGTTTGTTTTACCCACTCTATGGTATCATTATATATGGGTAAACCACAATTTATTAATCCGTTATAATAGTGACAGACATTTTTTGTTTCCAGTGTTTCACTGCTACACATAATGAAGTAATGTGCACCCTATGTATTTCTCCTTGTCCAAGTGATTGCAGGTTTTAGTCTCAATACACTTACAAAGGGAACCACTGAATGGTATAGTACATACATTTCAATTTTAATAGATATAGCCAAGTGCTCTTCAAAATAGTTGTTTCAAATTTATGCTCTCACTAGCAGCAAATGAGATCGCTCATTGATTTCCATCCTTAACAATTAGTGTCAGACTTTTAAATTTTAACAATCTGACATGAAAGAATAAGTAAACTCCCTTTGAGTTTTAATTTCCATCTTTGACACTACATAGGTTGAGCTTGTGTGGCTTACGGTTTTTTGTTGTGAACTTACCAATAGTTGGGCTTGTGTTTTCTGTGGGGGTCTCATATGACCTGATCTCTAGAAAGCAATTTCATGTTTGCTCCTGTTAGGGAGACCCAGGGATTTCACCAGCCCTGGGCTAGGCAAATCTAACCACACCATTCTCTTTTAGAATTCTCTAAAGGAAACTAAAAAAAGATTCAAACCTTGTAGACAGACATAGAAGACTACATAATTTGGCCTTTACTTCTTCAGTTCAACTTCAGCTTGAAGGTATTACTTTGGTTTTATACTGTCCAATATTTCAGACATGTGAAACTTCTTTTGATCTGATTCACATGTTAATGAAAAGAGAAAGCTGTTACATTTGATTGGCATTTCTGTGGTTTTTTTCCCTGGAGGAGGAAGAGGTCTAGCTATGTTGCCCAGACTGGTTTTGTACTCCCGGCCTCAAGCAATCCTTCCAAAGTGCTGGGATTACAAGCGTGAGCCACCAAGTCCAGTCAAGCCTTGCCTATCTCTCTGCTTCTATTTCTTTCAACATACCTTTCCTTCCTTTTGTCTCCTAAAATCCAGTCATGCTGAACTACTTGCAATTTTCCCAAACTCATAGCACTTTGCTATGGCATATGTAGTTATTTCTTCCTGGTCATCTTCAATGATCCATCTTCACTGGCAAAACTGAACTCTGAGGTTGAGTTGGGTTGAATAGCTTGACTGGCCTTCCACTTTCTTCTTGCCCTATAATTGACAATCTATATGTTTATCTATCTCACCTGTTGACTGTGCACTCCTTGAGGGCAACGACAATGTCTTATTCATTTTTTCCTTGGGATGGAACACAGTGGTCGGCACACAGCAGGTATTCAATAAACATTTTTTATTGAAATGATGACTGAAGTGTCCCTCCTTTAGTTTATATATGAAAGTACATGTGTATTTATGTGTGCAAATATGTGTATGTATTTGCAAATATATGATTGTTTAATATGATTGTATATGCATGCAAGCTTATATGTCTGCATGTGCATCGAAGAATATGTGTGTAGGCCAGCACTTTGGGAAGCCGAGGTGAGTGGATTGCCTGAGCCCGCAGGTCCGAGACCAGTCCGTGCAACTTGGAGAGACCTAATCTCTACAATAAATGAAAAATTTGCCGGGTATGGTAGCACGCACCTGTAGTTCCAGCTACTTGGAAGGCTGAGGCGGAAGGATCGTCAGAGCCCAGCAAGTCACCACTGGGGTGGCCGTGAGAGTGCCACTGCACTCCAGTCTGGGTGATGGAGGGAGACTCCAACTCAAAAAAAAAAGAAAGAATATGTGTGTATGCATATGTTCACTCTGCTTCTCCTGAGTGGGTGACACAAACCATTAGGTGGTGTTTATAGAGATGCTGCAATATTTGCTGTGAGAGTGGAAAAAGAAAATAAAGGATAATTGCCATTTTGGGGGCCAAACCGTTGAATATGTGGTCCAAGTAGCTCTCAGTTAGAAACTCTTGCCACAGAAGATGCCTATGATGGGGGGTGGAATTCACTGTACCTAAGTAAACACCACACCGCTCTTGGGTTCAAGGAGTTGGGAAGAGAGACTGGAATAAGTTTTAATACCAGTGGGACAGCCTTGGTAGGCAATGGCTCCTACAGACCTGATCCCTTCAAACCTGGCTGAAGCTTATGGACCAAGTATTCACTTATCATTTTCTCCATACTACTTCAAGGCCAGTTCCTGCTACACACACGGTCATTTTTCTATCCCATTAAACCCCTGCCTTCCATTTCTGTGTTTCTTTTCCTCTCATTCTCTGGCATGTGTGGGCAAACAGAAACTTTCTATAGGCACTCTCTCTCTCTGCTTGATTCATGGATGCTGTCTGGGGCCCACCTTTATTGGCAGAGGAGTTCCATGACCATGATGTCACCTCTGCCCAGTTGGAAGACCCCAGCATGAAACAAGACATCAGAGGAAATGAGTGGTGATCCCCCAAGGAGACAAGCTCATGAAGTCATCATCTGTCACAGCAAAGGAAATTAAGGAAAACCAAGGTTAGAGTTGTAAGAGTACAGCCAGTGTTTGTTTATTCATTCATCATTCATTCAACGAATATTCAAATATTCACTGAGTCTACACTGAGTATTAGACATAATCCCTGCCCTTAAATTTACAGTTTAACGATTGAAACTGACATATGGACAAGCAGAAGGACAAAGGTAAGTCCAGAATGCCATGAAAAACCCAGAGAAGAGAAATTGAAATGATAGGAAGATCGAAGAGAAAGCAAATTGCACTGATGAAGAACATGGGTTTAGAGTGAGACAAACTTGGTTTTAAATCTCCGCTCTGCCACCTGACTACATAAGCCACTCACTAAATGAGCATTCATTTCTTCAGCTATGAAGAAATACCTATGCAGAATGGTTGTGATGATTAAATGATTAAATGAAATTATTTTTTAGATAGAGATAGACTCACTGCAAGCATTTAAATGGAAGATATTTTATTACATATTTTATATAGGTGATGATGAGTACTGGATTTTGAAGAAGCAAGTAGAAGTTGACTAGATGAATAAAAGGAAGCATGGTGTTCTAGGCAAAGCATACAACCTTGTCCAAAGGTCTAATACATTTATAAGCTACTCTGTAGTTTGAGGTTACTGCAGTCAAGGTCTTGTATACAGAAGTGGTGGAAGCTGAAGTCAAGGTAAACAGAGGCCAAATCATGCCAGATTCTCAACGAAGTTTAAATTATTTTATGAAATGTATCTTCAGCGATTTTAAAAAGAAAATAACATAATTCAGTTTGCTTAAGTTACTTTGAGGCGATTTGGCAGACATAGCAAGAGCCTTCTATGGTTTGGTCTAATAATTTTACTTCCAGGAACTTATCAAAAGGAAGTAATCAGAGATGAAGACAAAAATTATGTGCAAGAATCAAGGCTTGTTTTATAATAATAAAACTGGAAATAATCTAAATGTTAAATAATTGGAAGTGATTAAGTAAAGTATATATTCAATTGGTGCAATATTTTAGTGTTTGAATGTATTCAGCAACAATTAAGGGTTTAGAAAAACTTTCATGACAAAATGTCAAACAAAAATAAGAATTCAGCCGGGCTCGGTGGCTCAGCCTGTAATCCCAGCGCTTTGAGAGGCTAAGGTGAGTGGATTGCCTGAGCCCGTGGGTTCGAGACCTGCCTGGGCAACTTGGCGAGACCTCATCTCTACAATAAAAAAAAAAAAAAAATTTAGCCGGGTGTGGTAGTGCACGCCTGTAGTTCCAGCTACTTGGAAGGCTGAGGTGGAAGGATCGCCAGAGCCCAGTAGGTCGAGGCTGTGGTGGCCAGGAGCGGCCACTGCGCTTCAGTCTGGGCGACAGAGTGAGACTCCAACTCACACAAACACACACAAAAAGACTTTGACATTTACTAAAATATATCAATTGAACTGACAAAGCTTAATGGAATTATTACTATGTCTCAAATTATAGTTATACCTGGGGATTCCACTAAATGTACACATGGTATGCCCTATAATCTTACCAGAATAACTAAATATAAAAGAGAAGACAAATAGGTATGCTTCATTATAACTATGGTCTCAGCTAAATGTCCTGCAGTCATAGTACTCATTACCCTAAAATATTCCATAGTGGATATAGATGCACTGACACAATGAGTAATAAATGAAACTGAAATTAATTTTTGACACAAATTTGATAAAATGGGTCCCACAGAATCCCTGTTAAGATAGTTAAAATGACCCAATGTAAGTTAAAACAGGGCCCTCAGGGATTAAAACTTATTATATTAAGGCCTAATTAATGAAGAGGTGATTATGTCCACTGCTTCTCCATTTTGTAGCCCGTTAGCCTGTTCTTAAACCTGAAAATAATAAATGGCACCTCAAAATGAATTATCATAGAGACTTTAGTCCTTGTTCCTCTTAATAGGTCTTTGAAAACCTGTGATAGCTATGTTTCCCTCAGGCTTCTGAGGCCAAAATATTGCCATTCTTGGCCTCATGCTATACACCGTTAAAGTGATAATTACTGGGTTCTTCTGGAAATAGAGCCATTTGTAACCGTGGGACCAGCTCAAACCAATTAACCATTGCTTAAGTTGTTACAGGTGACATACAACCAAAATTGCCCAGGCAAGTGCAATGGGAAAAATCTTTAACCTGCTAATTGTTAACATCACCAGTCTGGCAGACCAGCTGCGCTGACATCACCTGGGACTAGTTAAAAATGCCATAAAAGCTTGACCGACCACTGTGTCGGGAAGATAGACTTAAGCGTGGCCCCCTATGCTAGTGTGGTAGTATTGACTTCTATGCATGTCAGAGAGCAAGCTCACTGCTTGGAAACACTGTAACAGACCCTGAGCCTATGACTATTCATATCCAGCTGCTCATTTTGCCTTGAGTCATGAAAGTAATACACCAAAATCTTGGCACAGCTACTGAGGACCCCTTGATACAGAATGGATCCAAACCTAGGCCCATCTGGTATATTCCACCTGCATGAGGAGATGGCCTCCCTATCCTCAGTCTACTGCTAGATACCATAGTGCTGGAAGAGGTCATCCTTCCTGAGACTCCTTGGCCATCTGAAAGTCCCTTGGATCAGTGGAATGAAAAGCCATAGGTGTTTGTAGACTGTGCAGATGGCATTACCACCATCACTGGTGAAGGAGCTCAGTAGAATGTTCCTGTTTCCATCCCTTATCTAGGATGTCCCAGATAAAAGACTGAACCTAAGTGGCTAAACTTTAGACAGCCATATTAGTACTGGATATGTTAGTCTGCAAATAGCACCTTCTGTACATTTTTACAAACTCTTCGTTCATTGCATAAGAATTGTCCCCTTTAGGGTAAAAAACTGTAGAAATCTATTGCCTGACAGAAACCCAAAACTTAAATCAAGATCACACATATGGCCAGGTGCAGTGGCTCAAGCCTGTAATCACAGCACTTTGGGAGGCTGAGGCGAGAGGATTGTCCTTGCCTGCAGATTTGAGACCAGTCTGGGCAACTTGGCGAGACCTCAGCTTTACAATAAATGAAAAAATTAGCCGGACTTGGTAGTACATGCCTGTAGTTCCCGCTACTTGGAAGGCTGAGGCACAAGGATTGCCGGGGCCCAGCAGGTAGACACTGGGGTGGCCGTGAGCGTGCCACTGCACTCCAGACTGGGGGACAGAGTGGGACTCCAACTAAAAAAAAAAAAAATCACACATATACTACATATAGTATAGTCACAACACAGGGTCTCATCAGGACAAT
Source organism: Tarsius wallacei (assembly GCA_963574415.1). NCBI lineage: Eukaryota > Metazoa > Chordata > Mammalia > Primates > Tarsiidae > Tarsius > Tarsius wallacei. The sequence continues at coordinate 16,298 of CAUYQG010083041.1, forward strand.
ATTTATCTCCTTTGGAGTTGCAGACATTACTGATCATGACAAAGATGTACATTTCACTTCTCAGAATATACAATGTTGAGCTTTCAGAAGACTTTCAAGAAGGCTTTTATTCTCTGGATAGGTCCCAGGCAACTGGTTTAATTGACAGGCCAACCAGGATATAGAAAAAAATTCTGTTGAAATTATAAAATGGTCAGTGTAGACCTAAATGGAGCTGTATCTTGCTTAAAGTCTTAATTCTTCTTAAATCGAGGCCCCCAGTCAACTCATACCTCAGATCAACTTAACCAACCAAAACACAAAAACAAAACAACAACAAAAGCAACAAAAAGAAAACTCAAAGCCAAATCTTTTCATAGCTTTTTTTCTACATTTAAAGTGAGATATACCTCACCTCCATGTATAGATTCTTTATATACAAGGCCATTTAATAATGCCTCCCTATATCTTTATGAGTTTATTGTTCATTCATCATCTCATTGCTAGAGGCCAGATAGAGAGCACATACTCTCCTGAGACTCATTAATCATTGGTTATACTACAGACTAGGCACCTGCTCATCTGATATGGGACCTTTTGAGCCTGAACTTCTACCACCCAAAAAACCTTTCTCAATATTCATGTTAAGAAGAGGATAATTAATCTGGGCCCTCCCTCTGAAGTATATTCCACTCTCACATCCTAGATAGCATTGACCCTGCTAGAAGCTCACCTCTCGAGATGAAATCACCTCAAATGACATTGCCCCAGCCCAAGACCAGAGGTGACTTCACTGAGACTACCACCCTAGTGCACAAGCTGCCTCTCCTAAGATATTGACAAATTGGACACAGAACATTTATTGCTTTCTTTTTCCATTGATGTTAGGGAGCTTGCTGTTTGCTTCATCCACTATTCTGATATGTACCCTTTTACTTCCATGCCTAAAAGGAAATCTGGTAGATGTTACAACTATCTGTGCCATTCTAATAATTAACGGAGGTCATTGCTTTCCCCTAGAGGCAACTGTCTTATATTTGTACTCACCTTGAGCCTCTGGGAAGGGGACCTCACCTCTTCCCCTCTGCTATAAACATATACCATTAACCTTCACATATACCTCACCAAACTCTCAGTTCGTGCCCTCCAACAATGTAACTGCTAGACCTGCCACTTTGACCCCAATAGTACACCTAAATATTATTGTAATAAAGAAGACATAAATCATACTTTCAATGCACTTTACATCTCTGGCAAGATATTATTAGGGATTCCAAAGTTTTCAGATTCATTTTCTTGGCTAATGCCATATAAATGAGAACCTTGGTTACCATCTGAACTACGAGAACTCCTTGCTCTTCTATTTGCTTTCCTCCTTTTTACTCTTATAGTAAAGATGTTTTCTATGCTGTTTAAGACAACTTATGCCCTGCTTTCTAAGTCTTTTATACTATTATGGCCATACAACTAGCCCAAATAATCAAGTTCAAAACTGATGTCAAGACACCAAAAAATACATTGTGATCGAGTTTAGATTTTAAAAAATACTGTTTCGACCCAGTTTTGAGGCCCTGACTAGGGGCCAGTTTCTGTTCTTGAGCAGTTAATTAAGTACACATCCAACTATTTCCCTTATCTGGCTTTCTTATTTTGGGTCGGTACTCTCCTGCCCTAATTGTCCTGCAGCCAGGTAAAAAGCAACTAGAAACAATCCTATACCCTGAAATAATTCAAATGAGTCAGTCTACAGGGGACCCACAATACCTAGCTAACTACGTTTGCCTTACATAAGCTGCCCCCCAAACCCCAGCTTGCTACTTCCCTATCCCTGGGTGCAACCCTGTACTTGGGGTGGTCTTACTTGACAGTTTTTCTCTTTAGAGCTGCAAGTAACAACAAGTTCTGCCTTTCTATCTTTAGATTTTATAAAGCATGTAGCAAGTAGAATATACTCTGTTTCTAAGAGGAGTATAGAATTAATGCCTGACTCTGGGCACACTAAATTACATCTCCCAGCCAGTTAAAGCCTCTCTGAAGAGTTTCCTACTTATTCTCAAAATTCATTCATCATTCCTACAAACAGAATGCTCTTGTAGTTACTTGAAGTTGACTCACGTGAAAACATCAATATTTAACATAATTTGACCTATAAAAATGCCAATATCATTAACTTAATTATATACACATTTTAACATAGCACACAGCGTATGAAGCATCTAAAGGTGGTAGACTCCTTTATCCCTCTTCTCCCCGTGCTCCTACATGTTTCCCCACCATTCTTGTCAAATAGGAGTTAATGAACTGGTTGTTTACAGCAATGACTCTTCTCTAATGAGCAATCTTACTATAGTTCAAAAGTAACACCTGTGTGCTGCCCTCTGTCTGCAGTAAGTAAGCAAAGGAGGGTATGCCTCTACTAGGTGGTCCTGGCAACAAAGCCTCTGCCCACATTTGCCTTCTCTTCCAAGCTATGGCTGGAAAGGATAATTTAGGAAAGAATCTTCTTTCCTTGCATATGCCCATTACTGGTTTTTACCCAGATGCTTGGGTGTAATTCCTGGTAAAGCAACCACAATAGAGGTTAACCAAAGCTCTGGGAATAAAATTCAAAAAAGCAAAAACAAATTTAAAAACCCAGGAAGATTTAGGAAGGAAACCATATGGCAGAAGTAGTGCATTTTCATTGAATCTTTGAAGACAAAGACGTAGAAAGGTCAACCTCAGTAGCAGCACCAGGCTAGTAATATATTGAGTTTTGGAAAGTTTAGCAGTAGCAAATTTAATCCCTTGATAAGAAATTTAAGTTGGTAATGATTGAAGGGAGAGGAGGATCAGTGTAGAGGTCCCCACTTTAGCCTTAAACCATAACCAATGCATTAGCAATTCATCTGTTGTCAGAGAATATTGAATTGCAGATTATTGGATTTTGACCTTGATATCAATTGATGAGTACCTTGATTCCAAATTTTCTCTGCATTCCTATTCTTTAATTCCATTGGAAATTTTTGATGTTTTGAAGGGATAGATTCAGGCATTTGGGAAACTGGATGAAATCTTACCATCATGGCTGCAAACTTTTTCTCTAAATTCTAAGAAAATCGTATTTAACCAGTGAGAAAATATTAACAGAATAAGAATTGACCTCACAGTCAGGAAAGATCTTCTAGAGACTTCAAAAACTAAAACATAAGAGTGACTGAGAGTGGAAGAAAGAAGAGGGAGAGAAGAAGGTTGTTTAATGTGCACAAAGATTATATACACAAACAGAAGCACACACACACAAACACACACACACACACACAACTATTTTATATTCTAGAGAGAATTGCCATATAATTATATTCAGTTATTTTTCAACAAAACTATGTCAATGGGCACCTATCCAGCAAGCAATTTTATTACTGAGAGCTTTGCTATGATCCCCTCCATTGACCAAGATGCCCAGGTGATGAACTCCTCACTCCTACATTTCTTAGGAAGTCATTTAGGTAATTCCTTTCTTTCGGAATTGACTATTCTCACTAAGGTTTCTCTCTGACATCCAGACAAATTAGAAGGGATGACCTTGCAACAGCCATGAGGTGTTATGATAAGAGAAAGCTCTGTAGAAATATTTCATGTATGATCAATTAAATGAGAGGTAAATGAAAAATGTCATAAGTGATTTCAAGTTTTCAAATATGAGCATCATAATGTGACAGAAAGATAAAGAGGGATTACACCCAGAACACATTTTGTTTTCACTGTGTCCTCTAATGAGTGATAAGGGTGAAAGTCAGATTGTAAGAGATTAAGATATGTGAACATAGCTATGATACATTTGGCACTAAGTGGAAAAAGATAGGAGGGTCTTTAGGATTTTGCTTACTTGTATTTGTGTCTATACATGCACATACATGTAAATATTATTTATAACATAAGGGAAAATATTTTTCTACGAAATGGCATAGGAAGAGGAAGATAGGAAAATATATAGAAAATGCTACATTATGAAGAGATTAAACTAATGATAAAGATGGAATCATCCTGGGGGGATGCTCTGACTAGAAACTGAGACATAGAATGCCTATTTCAGAGAGATTTCAAAGAAAAACAGAGGAAGTGTATCTTAAAAGACCCGTATTGATCATTTGGGAGTTAAATGATTGCTCTGGTAATTTGTTCTTTTCCAGGTATTGTGTTCACAGGGTTTCTTGCATACAGGACTATTTGCCCCTGAGTTTCTCATCTCTTACTGTGCATTCTGTAAAGTGATAAAAACATCACAGCATTTGAAACTGACTATGGGTGGGTTATTAGGACTTGAAACTCCTGAACATTCTGTTACCATACTGTGGCCCAGTTTTCACCCTTACAATAATAATAATGCATTCTTAAAACAACAACAACTCCCGGTTAGATGGGGTTTTAACAAATAAACAATGCTGTCCTAATTACATACGCTCTTACTTAAAACCCCTCCACAATTCCTCACTGACTGTAAGAAAACTAAAACTATGAGCTTGGAATAGAAGCTTTCTTCTTCTGCAGCCCAGGTGTCTTGCACGTTCCCTCTTGAACTTCATGTTTTAACCCCACAGTTGGATTTCCCTCAACCCAGTTTTTATTTCCCTCAACCCAGACCCCTTTTGCACAGACCCTGATGCTCCGTTCTTTCTCTTCCACCTAGACCTCTGAAACTTAGTGAAGCCAAGTTCTCAGACCTCCACTCGGCACATATACATTTGTCAGGATAATTACTGCTAATAATTTAAGTCTCAGGCCCATTATTTATGTCTTCTAGGAAGCCCCACCTGAACTCCACTCCAATAACTTTCTTTGATTTCTTTTTTTTTTTTTTTTTTTTTTTGAGTTGGAGTCACCCAGACTGGAGTGAGTGCAGTGGCCACTCCCAGCCACCGCAGCCTCGACCTGCTGGGCTCCTGCGATCCTTCCGCCTCAGCCTTCCAAGTCGCTGGAACTACAGGCGTGCGCTACCACGCCTGGCTAATTTTTGATTTATTGTAGAGATGAGGTCTCGCCAAGTTGCCCA
>CAUYQG010083043.1:0-27266 GCA_963574415.1 Tarsius wallacei
GGTTCGAGACCTGCCTGGGCAAGCAAGACCTCATCTCTACAATAAATCAAAAAATCAGCCGGGCATGGTAGTGCGTGCCTGTAATTCCGGCTACTCGGAAGGCTGAGGCGGAAGGATCGCCGGAGCCCAGCAGGTCAAGGCTGCGGTGGCCGGGAGCGGCCACTGCACTCTAGTCTAGGCGACAGAGTGAGACTCCAACTCAAAAAAAAAACAAAAACAAAAAACAACTATAACTATTGCAATTATGCAATTCTCTTCATTTTTGCTTTAAATGTTTTCTCTTCCTGACTATATACACAGATTACTATGATATGTGTATTCCCATTGCAATTACCCTATTTCCAAATAAATACCTTTTCTTTTTAGAGTCTCTCTGTTTTTTTTTTATTAAAGTTGACACTAAAAAAAGAAAATCCTAGTGTGGTTTCATGATAAAAATAATAAAATAATTCTCATTTCAAAGGTCCTTTGATATTGCTAAGGTGTTCAGTTGGGGAGAAAATATTGATATCCCTTCTCTTTCTAGGACTTGAAGGCTAGGATTCCTTGGCGTTCTGGTGTGGCATAGAGTGGATTAGCTCCAAGCTTGGAATATGTGGTAGCCAATATGATCCTAGACCAAATTAAAAAAAAAACTGTTGGATTCTGGCCTATGTGAGTTGCTAAAAAAATAAATAAAGAGAGAGACAAATACTCTGAAAAGTCATATAATTAATATGCCATGAGATTCATGTTTCAACATTTAGAATATGTGAAAACTCATATTTTGGTAGCACCTACTGTTTGTGCATCACCTATAATTATTACATATATTAATATATTTTTGTGTTTATATACATAGATGTATCCCTCTCCACCCACACATACGTCACATATATAGGCCCTGTAACTTCTCAAAAACACTTAGTGACATACCTTGTTCTTAAAACATGAAAGGCCACTAAGGAATCCAACCAAACACTGCAACTGAGATCCTAAGAAGTGAGAGACAATTCAAAACCTCTCCAGTCATGACTCACAACCATGGTGGTGCTGTAGACAGGGTTCAAGGACATTTTAGTTTATGGAATCAAGAAAACTCTAAATCTCACGATTGCAATAAAATAAACATACTCTGGTTTGCCTGAATATTGCTGCATTACATAGCTGGATTTCATGATCTGATAGAAATAAAGCAGCAAAGGGCTGAGAAATGAATGTCTATGGCCGAAGATAGGCATCTGTGTTTGTCAAAAGTCCAGGCAACTTTCCCTCTCCAATTACGTCTCAATTCTCCTTTTAGGACCCAAGGACAGCAATTCTGTCATGACTACCCTTGGGCTGGAAAAATTGTTATTTGAAACTATGAAACTAGAAGATCATCATTTCCAACTGGCACTGACCAATAGAAATTATGCTATAAGTGGTATATTTGAAAGAGATCTGACTTTGGAACCAGAAACATTGGAATTAAATCCTGGACAGGTATCTTGTTAGCTGCTTAAGCTTAGGTAAGTTTTTTAACCATTGAATGACTGAATTTTCTTATTTGTTAAATGCATATAATAAAATTTGGTATGAGGAGAAGATATAACATGTATGAAACCACTTAGTGTGTTTACCGAATTGCATGACAAATATTTGATGGGTGAGTCCATGGTTCAGGAGTATAATGCTTAAGCCTATTGGGGCTCTTCGCTGCCCCTCCATGGCTAAGGGAGGCTATTAATTCAAATGAAAAACGTTAATAAAAACAATTTTTAAAAATGTAGTGGATGGACTGACTAGAGTGTTATTCAGCTAGACCTAAGAATATGAAACTACACTTCAAGACAGCCCACGTTTATTTTCATTCATTAATTAGAAACCACTGGTTTCTGATGCTTATTTAATCACCTTGATCTTAAACTTTTTTTTTCCCTAACTAGGAGAATGCTAGCTATTCAAAGAAGCATTTTTTCATTTACTACGAAACACTGAAAGAAAGTCTAGAGCAGGAAATAAAAAAATATTGGTTCCAGAGTCACCTTTACTAGTTTTAATACTTTAGTTTTCCAACTGGGCAATCAAATAATTCTTAAGTCCCAACAGGTATAAGGTCTGGTTGCCTCAGATCACTCAGTAAATGCCAACTTCATTCACTTCTATTGAACAAGAAGAACAATTTAGAAGAATCATCCTAGCTTTGTAATTCAAAAAAACCAAACTACTAACTGAATTTGTCATCAATTAAGAGACTTTCTCATAATCCATACTACTGTTTACAAAATCTAATCACTATTAATTATAATCCAGATGAAAATTGTGATAATGGCTAACTTTTCTTGAGCATTTTCTTGGACCAAAAACTGTCATGATTGATTTATATATTAACTAATTCAAACTTCCCAACTAGTTTAATCAGAGGGGTATTATTATTATTGTTATCAATCTCAGTTTAGTGGTGAGACAAGGGGACACAGAGAAGTTATGTTAATTGTTTATACTTTCTACTAGTAAGTACTGAAGTTAGGATTGAAAACCAGTCTATTTCCTACGCCCATGCTTTTACTGGCTATATGACACAGCAAAATGTAATTGTTACCCCCTCCTTTTTCCCAAGTGCCCTTTTGCAATGCTAGATTCATATAGTACATTATAGCCCATCAATATCAAGTCATATAATTCAGATTGTGTTTCCCTCTAATTTTTTTGTTGCAATGAAATTATAAAAATTAAGAGCAGTAGGTATGTGTGAGCCCACTTTATAAACAGACTATTGGATAAACAGAAAAACTATAACATTAATTAAAAATAAACATTGTGGAGTTAATGAAGTCTTTTTTAAAGTTTAATATCAATTATGAAATATCCAAAAAGTTCAAGACAACAGATATCAGGGACTAAAAAAAAAAAAAAAAACTTTAAGATACAAAGAAGTATATGTGTTTTGACCTATTGTATTGAATGAAAGAGAAAACACAAAACCATTTCTAAAACACAAGATGATTTTCAGTTTTGCCAATGATGGGATTTTTAAATTCTGTGTAATTTAGTCTACCAATTATTTTCAAAGTAAAATATGAAGTGTTGATGCATTTTTTCATATTTGGAAAAAAGTCAACTGCCTTTCTAGAGGGAATGGGATGGAGTTATTCCTCATCTCTCCTTTATTCAAATATTTTACCTCCTTTTTTGTCACTTTTGGATGAAATTCATCTATTCTTTTATATATCAAGTCAAATTTCCATTCTCTTTCAAGACATTTAAGTAAATAAATCTCCTGTAATAAAAGGGGGTGCATTTTCCAGCCCTTCTTACTCAGAAGAGTTCACTCCATGTTTGAAGAGTCTTCAGAAAAGGAATGAACAACAAGACTAGCCATAGAGTAAAAAAGATTGCTTAAACAAACAACTAACACCTAAAAAGCACAAAAATAGATTATTTCAGATCAAGCTTTCCTTCCCACCTTTCCCCTGTTTTAAATTTTTCAAAGTAGAAGGAAAAAAGGAATAGAGAAAAAAAATAGCAAGAGCAAAATGTGCTCCATGGTCTTGGGTAGATGACCAGGAAACTTTTTCTCCTAAAATGTTTCTACTTTCTTCTGCATCCTTAGTTGTTTGTTTATTTGTTTTTCCTCCTGGGAGTCATGACTCCTAAGCATTCAAGTCCAAGTTAGTTATATAATATGCCCTTATGTGTGTAATCAACTCCTGATCACCCTCAGTCATGCATGCTCTATTGTTGGGTGAAAAGGCAGAAATAAGCTTGTCTTGTATATTATGAACTAGACAATGGATGCATATTCATTTTTTGTAATCAGATGCTATCTCATTATGACAAAATTAGTCAACGAATAAACAAGTATCACTAAGTATCTTATGTCTCCAGAATGTCGTACAGATTTGCTACTCAAGGCAAACTGGATAGTATATATTTCCTGATGATGTAGTTAGCATAATTTCATTTTTTACCAGAAAAGTGTAATTTTCTGCAAAAGCAAAAGCATGTCATGCACGTAAGTTTTTGCTTAAATAATGACTTTTGCTTCTTAAAAAAACCTGAGGAGCACTGTGATAAAGCATCAAAAATATGAGGAATGAGTGAAGCTGTTTTATGTATCAAGTACAAGCCTTGCATAAGTTCATTTTTGGTGTAATTGGACAGAATACTTAAAGTGAAAATCTACAGGCGAATCTGAGCATTGGGAATGCTATGTTGAGCCCAGAGCTGCTGATTGACTGATTACAACCAGACTTCGTTGAGAAGCACATTTCACAAGAGAGCAAATGTTGATACATTACAATTTAGATTCAAATAAAACTCTTTCCCTGCACCAATCATCAGCACAAGACATCTTCCCAAACTACTTCTTTGTACGTAAACAAGTGAAATTCATGACAGTAAATATTTCCTTGTGCCAGTTCCATATTATTAGGACAATGTTCATCTTTTACAAAATTCTAAATGCGGCCAATAGGTAATTTTTTGCTTAGATAAGAGGCAATATTGCTGGTCCTTCAAGTACTATTACAGAAGAGATCAGAATGGGGAAGCTGGGTTCAAACCACTTGCATGCAAATCCTTGCTTGACATCTTTCATTTTGTATAAACTTAACCTCTTTTTGTATTAATTTTATCATCTGAAAAAGGATCCCTGATCCTCATATCATTTACCCCCTAGGTTTTGGTCAGAATTAAATTAGAATACTTGCACTCATGGAAACACATTCCATTAGAATGCATGGAAAGTACTTAACACAGAAGTAAGCCCTAAATACATTTTTCACTATTGTTAAAAATATTTTGTCTACCCGATGAAGGTGAAAGAAAAGAGCTGAATGTGGATGATGGGGTGAAAGATGGGTGGCAAGAAGAGGTAGAGAAAAGACATTTACAAATTTTTCTAAAAGTCAGAATATCTCTTTCTTTAATCACTGTCTAGACATTGGTTTATTGGAACCTTGGGATCTTGAGGAAACATGTCCTGAGACAGTAAGATGAAAACTCCCCGGCTGGCAAGAACAGAAGGGCAGTGTCAAGAATGAAAAAGGGGGAACAGCAGGGCATTTTCACTGAGGCGACACGTTTGTTTGCACCATAAGGTAGTTGACTTTAGGCTCATATTTTAAGCCCCATTTTATATATTTATTTAGCAGACTAGCAGAGTGTAGCACAGATTCACCTTTTGTGCTTTCTTTCATATAATGAGTTTTCTCAACCACATCATAATGCCATCTACTAAAAGTGCTTTTTCCCTTTAAAATGAAGATTCCAAGATAAATGGGAACTTTTGCCACAGATGTTGTCATCATAAACAAGAGAGAATAAAACATACTTTTCTTTGTTTTCTTTTGAGGATGGTAAAAAGTAAATTTAAAGTGACTTGCCTAAGGACCGCATCAATAAACGATATTGCTAGGCAGTCTGGATTTAAAGGCCTTCTACTAGCGTGATCTTGGTTTAAATTATTTAAATTTTCTAAACAAGTTTCCCACCCATAAAGTGAAGATTATAATAGTCCTACCTTATAGAATATTTGAAAAGTTTAAATGAATTAACATAGAGCGTTTATAAAGTGATGTTGCGTGTAATAACTACCAATTTTTAACATTCTATTATTATCAGTAATTGATTTCTGATGAAATGAGTATTATCAATTGGTTCCTATGAGAAGTTACAGAAATATAACTAATTTTCTGAATATTTCTAAGAAGAGATGAGTTCTAACAAACAAAATGGAGAGTAAGTGCATATATGTATCACTGTAAAAATTGTCATCCATTCTACACTGTTTTACAAATGATAATATGCTATGGGCTGCCCCTCTTTGAAACAATGGTGCTTACCCCTCCAGTTGTGAAAGAGGGTGAGACCTTTTGTGAGTAACATTCTGTGAACTCGTCTGGTGTCTCACGCCCTTGACCTTTACGTCAAGTCTTCTTGTGAGTGGGAAAACCTAGGTGCCATGGATGCCCTGAAATGCACAGCAATAGACAGAATGGTCTGTGACTGTCTTTCTGGAAGACTATTAAACTCTTTTTAACAACAAGGATACTCATTTTGAAAAACTCAGTATTTGCCCCAGCCTATGCAAACTCTAAAGGCTTGGTGACACTGGAATGATGGAAGGACAAAAGAAAGGGGACCTAACTTGCATTGAACACCTTCTTCTGGGATCCCCTCCAAGTGCTTCACATAGCCAGTCCTATGTGATATGTCTTTAGCACCTTTAAGTTGACTTAGCTTACAGGTACTTAACCAAGTTAAAGCAGTGACTTTGAATCATAAGTGAGGATGCTTGAAGCACAAGTGTCCGTGGTCTCTCCTACACTTGGAAATATAATAACAATCACAATCATTTGGTATTCAATAGGTCCTTCAGTTTAATTTTGTATTTTATTCTTCTGGATCTGAAGAAAGAGATTTCCATTTTTGTGGACAAAAAAAAATGGTTTTTATATAACATGATTCATACTTTCTAAAATTAGGAACACCATTTAATTGAATTCCTTGGTCCAATAGCTAATAGTTTAACAATGTTAATAGTTCATTGTTTAATAGTTAATTGTTTAATTTAATAGTGAACTGTTTAATAGTTAATTGGTCCCTTTCCTTGGTTCAGAAAGTATGGGTTCCGATATTTCAGAGAACAAAGTTTTCCCTTCAAGTTTTTTCCGGTGGACATGATTTTGTTTTGCATGGGTATATAAACTTGTTCTGCCTCACTTTCTTAACCATGAGTTTCTGCAAGCCAAAGACAAGGTTTTTGTTGTCATTGTTGTTTTTGTTTGTTTCTCCCTTTTTCCAGGTTTTAGCATATGACCTTAATTTCAACAGATTGCATTTATTAAATAGTCAATAAATCAATTAATTTATTCAAGTCAAAAAATCCTGACATTTCTCTTTTGTAAAGTCCTGCTTAGGTCATATGTTCTGTTAATAATATTTCCTAATGATCACATAATACAACAACTATGTAACTAAAAGTTTCCAGAATAGGCTTGATTTTAAATATATATATATATAGCTATTATATTGATGGTGAAAATCGGTCTCAGTTTTTTGTTTAAGAAATGTAAACACTCCCTTCTTGGCAACATTGCCAGATCCGAGGAAGCTCTTGAGGAGCCAGAAAAAAAAAAGAAGAAGAAATAGAAACATAGTGGATAAACTTCATGCAACTGGCACTAAAATGTCTGTAACCATAAGACCCTCCGTGTTTTAGTCATTATGATATGAAGGGAAGAGTATAACCTTGTTATCCAAGGGACCTAGGTTCAAATCTACATTCTGCCCTTTACTGAGTTTTCTGAGTTTTTCTCATGATTCTTACTGGCTCTGGAAAGCACTTTTTAATCAAAATCCTACATGGAAGTCAAATTTTTATAGTAGAAAAGGGCAGGGCTTGATTTTTAAATATATATTTCTCCTTGAAGCAGAGTGAAGGCTTGAGCCCCCAGCTCACTGGCCTCCAGCTCTACCATGCTTAACCCACCACTCTGTATCCCACTGGGCCCGGAAAGGTCAGGCTCTGTGAAACAAAGTTGAAAAGCACTGTTTCTTTCAGAATATTTTTCTGAAAGAGATTTTATAATCACAACAGTGATTTGGTCTTTAGTTTTCAGGTGATTTCTTATGCTTAGGACATTTTTCTGGCTGGGGAAAATACATGTGGAAATAGTTTAAGTCTCTAATTTAGCTAGTCCTTACTTCTCACCCTTTCTTTAAACTCTACTTGCAAATTGAACAGTAAGTATCTTCTTTAACTTACTTTTTCCCCTTTCTTTAGCCTAACATACAGAGCTGGAAAACTTAAGGGAGATAGACCCCATCCTTTGATGTAAATGACCATAAGATGGGAGCAAGAGATGGGTGGAATTGGTGGAGGACATTTTGCAAACAATATTCCATGACCAGACCCCAGACCACCATAGGCAAGAATTGTACCAGTGATTCATAGTCATACAACATGGGTTGCTATTTTTGCAGGCTTGAACACAGCTTGAAATTTGTCCAGCCTTCAATGACAATTTCCTCACCAGCCCTTTTTTGTCACTCAGGCTCAAAGAAAATGCAATGCATTTTAATCTTTTGTTACTGTGCCACTCAAACTTTCGCACTGATTTCTGTTTCAGTTATTTATTGCTAAATGAAAAGCCACCTCAAAAGAAAAGTTAAAGCAATAACTATATCTATTCATGATTCTCTGGGTTACTAGTTTGGGTTGGGTGCAGTCAAGTGTTTTGCTCTTCTGTTTATAAAAGCCAGCAGAAAATTAATGAGGTAATTCTGATGTTGTAATTGTTCCTTGACTAAATTGTGACTGGATAATCTACAATGGCACATCTATGTGCCTAGTCTTGGTCAGACTGCAGCTAGGGCATCTCTGTTCTGTTTTCTACATGTACATCTGGCTAAGTCATGCTCATTCTATCTTGGTTTTAGTGTTCCCACTATAAAAAGAAAAGTAAGCCCTAATACAAAACACATTTTGAGATCCTGCCTATGTAACATTTGCTAATGTAACATTGACCGAATTGTCACATGACGTAGCATAGAATCAAAAGTTGGGAAAGTTGAATATTTTTTCTTGATGAGTTAGGGTGCTACATCCAAATTGCAAAAGTTTGGGTACAAAAAGATGAAAATAATTGTTGCATTCCTCCTTGAAAACAATCGACCACAGGTTTATTATAATCAATTGTGAGTTATTTTAAAATATGTATTTTTTTGTACTGATAAGCAAGTAATGAAGCTTAGGGGAATATTTTTTAAATGAGTAACAGTATAATCAAAGTTATTATTTGAATTGTTTCTCACTCACTTGAATTTAGATATACTTTCTTAGAGGTAAAATAGGAATGTGGAATTGTATTGAATGTCTTGAGAATTAGTCATTATGCTGGTTTCTTTGGCTGAAGGCCAAAATATCCTTGGAAGGATATTGACAACTCACAATTTCCTGGGAGACTGAAGGATCAAGATTAAAACTTGCAGGAACAAAGGCAGTTAAAGAGCATATGAAGCAAAAAGCACAACAGTGGTCTCTTAGTAGGTATACTCTGATCTCCACTGATATATCATGAAATCCCAAACATGCCAAATATTTTTGTCTTCTCCTTCAGTTTTAATTTTTGGAGAACATCAACTAAATTATCCTACCATTGATCACATATTTGTTTGCACCTAGATGTAGGCCAGTAAACTGGATATTGTCTTCAAGAACTATATGCAGTAGGAGTTAGATATTGGTTCAAAAGGTGTTCAGGGTCTGATGGGGTGGGAAAAGTGGAAGCTGGCAGCCAGCAGGCAGCAAAGTTCTGCTGATTCTGTCTAATAAAGTTCATCATATCTAGAGTAGCGGCATCTGACAAGTCAATTGCAAAACGGCAAACACAAAATTGAGAATTTTTTTTTTCAATTATTGAAGTCTATAATAAATCAATGTAAAGGTTCTTCTGTTCATGAAAAAATCAAGCTCTGTAAAGCATTTAAAGAGATTAATTCTGAGCCAAATATGAGTGATCAAGGCCTGAGGCACAGTACCAAGAGTCCTGAGAACTTGTGCCCAAGGTAGTTGGGTTACAGAAGTTATAGGCAAAGACATAAATCAATAATGTGAAGTTTTCATTGGTTCAGCCTGAAAAGGCGAGGCATTTTAAAGAGCGAGGACTTTTCGGTAACAGATGGATTCAAAGATATTCTGATTGACATTTTTTAAGAGAGCTAGGTTCAGTCTAAAGAATTTGAAATGAGTAGAAGGAAATGCTGGCGTTAAGACAAAGTCAACATAGAAGTAGAAGTCAACGTTCTTGTTAGGTAGATGAAGCTTGTAAATAGCAAGCTTCAGGAGAGAATAGGTGGTAAATGCAATACCACAGTCAGGTTGGAATTTGGTCTGTTTTGTCACTCTTATGATCTCGATTTTACTGTTAATGCTTGTCAGTTGTGTCTAAACTCCACAAGGAAGGGAGCGCAGCAAGGTGTGGCCAACCACCTTTTCCATCATGGCCTGAGATTTCGTTTTTCAGAATCCCCGTGGCCCAAAAGGGGTCAACTCATCAGTTGGTTGGGGGCTTAGAATTTTATTTTTGATTTACAGAGAACCTTCCTCTCTTTTCTTCTGGATCAATATCGAAGACTTTAGGTTTTAAACATGAAAGCTGTTACTACACTGAGCAAAACACCTGAAAACTTTAGACCATTTCACATCCTGTGGGATGGGCTAGTCACTCAGGGAAGCAGTGGCACCGTATCTGATTTATTAACACATTGTTTCTTGGAGCCTCAGCCCTGCGTGCCAGTATTAACTGCCCTCTCAGCAAACCCTGCAGGGCTGGGGTCATAACTCCACCTCCAGCTGTGGCTGTGTTGTGCATGGTGGTTTGAAATCTGATGACTCAAAGCCACCGTCCCAGGTAGCAACCAGCTGTCTTTGAATTTCTCTCTTCTTTTAATGTTCCATTAACCTCTCACAGCTGGCCTCCCTATGCAAGATCATCAGTTCAGCTAATCTTTCCCTGATGTCTCCCCTTCTTGCAGGAGACTCATCATTAATGCATTCTCCCTCTGCCCCCTGCTTCCTCTCAGCCTATCAGCGCTCTCTATTAGTGCAAGCTGTGCCAGAGGCAATCCATCCCACTGTCTGCTCAGCACCAGCTTTGTGGGGCTCCAGCACCATTGGGCCCTAAAGCAATGTATGTCCAGGCCCATTAGACACTGAGTTGGAAGTGATGTGAGGTTATCTACACGAACGCTTGGAAAGTTGTGCCCCTATCTGGCCTGCTAGCATGTTCCTATCCCGTTGATGTTCCCTCCCATAGCTATGATTCAAATTAATGACAATAATAAAAGTTGCACTAACAGTGGTTAATACAATAATAACAATAATGATATCCTTGTAATGACAACAGTCAACTTCATAGATAGAATGTTAACTGCGCTGGATCTGAACCAAATGCTGCATGCCCCGATTAAATTCTTACATTTCTGAGACTTAGGTGATGTGGGAAAAGGAGGATGCACCAGGTCACAGAAAGTTTAATGAAGCTGCCCAAGGCCATCAAACTAGTGAGGAGAAATCCTGTACTTGATTCTCACTCTCCTATTTCCTTTAAAACTTGGGCTTTTAACCATTATACATAGTAAGCAAAGAAATAGCAACTGGTTACGTTATATTTCAAAAATTAAGTGTAATTTAGTAATTAAATCATGAGCAAGGTTAATATAAATTAGTTTGGTACATTTTAAAATATTATTCATTAAGTTTGTATGAATTTAAAAATAAGATAAGAAAATGAAATGTAAATAATTTCCAAGTATGTTCTGTTAGACAGCCGATATCTCTTCTTTTCTTCCACTTAAGAGGACTGTAAGTGGAAAGATTTAAGAAGCACTGATAAGACGCAGAAATGACTTGATTATGTGCACATTCTAAGATGTCTCTGGATGGCTTGGCTCAGCTTAAAATATGCTAGATCCTCTCTCACCTTCTGTCTCTGCCCAACAGTCCTTTCAGATGCCTTTCAATATTTGACCAACCATATTATTTCTACTGACTGTACTCTGACCCTGCAAGGCTCTTCACACCCTCTTATTTTTTTTCTAGGTTATTCATATTCACCTTTTAGAGTTCAGTTAAAATGTTACTGCCTCAGGCATGCTTACCCAATGGACTAGGTTCTATATCACCACTCTAATACCCCTCGATGTCTCCCCTTCTTAGTGTATATCACAGTTTTCATTTTACATTTGTTTTATGACTATTTGGTGAATAATTCTTTTGCTCAGTTGGAATATACTGGACTGAAATCTGCGGGAAGCCTGGGTTCATGGATGGTTGTTCCATACTTAGCGCTGAACCTTGCATATTATGGGTATTCAATATTTGTTTAATGAAAGAGGGAAGAAAACAAAGACTGATGGAAGGAAGGAGGCATATCAAATGTTAACAGTACCCATTTCTATAAATTTGGCACATGCAAGAGGTCAGTGAAGGCAGTTCTCACCCATGCTGTGGTTCTACCATTCCTCATTCTGAAGCCATTCTTTGGGCAGGGGACAGTGTTTGCCCTCCACACTGTGTAGTTCAGAAGGACCAGAGAGTTAAAGTTAGAGAGAGACTCAGTGAGTGAGAATTTCAAGTGTGTAGATTAGTAACCCAGTTTCTTGACTTCTTGGTGAATGACTCTGAAATGAACCCGTCACTCACCATGGAAACATGCATATCAGTGGACTATTTCTTGGCTTTTTTTTGCCACCCTCTTTTACTTCCCCACTGCCTCCTAGTACTTTTCAGGCCCATTTCTAAATGGACAACTTGCATCCAAAATCCTTTCTCAATGGTCTACTTTTGCGGAGCCCAAAGTAATACAGGAAGGAAAGACATAAAATGCGAAGGTGGGGGGAGGAAGGGAGGAATAGTGGGAATTAAAAAAAGAAAGAAAATGAGGAAGAAGGAGGAAGAGGAGATAAGATGGAGGGAGGAAGGAAGAATAACAAGGGGGGAAATGGAAATGGAAAACAATAAAACAAAAATAATAAAAATGAAAAAAGAGAAAAAACAGCAAAGAGCAGTAGCGGTCAGAAAAAAGGAAAGGAAAGGAGGAAAAGGAAGAATAGAATAAAAATGAAAACCAATTTTAAAAAGAAAGTAAAAAGCATGAAGAATGCAGAGGAAATGGAAAGAAGGCAAGAAAAAGTGAAAAATGAACAAAAGAAAAACACAAAAATAAGAAGGAAGGGACTTTAGGGAACCAGAAAGAAAATAAGGAAGACCTTTAAGGTAAAACAAACAAACAAACAAAAAAAAAAAACAGGAAAAAGAATAATGATTTTGAGAAGAAGAAACATGGACTTAGAGAGGCTGATGATAGCAGGGAGACAGAGGATGTTGGAAAACCTTTTTCCTAAAGGAATTAAAATTATTGTTGTGTTTTTCTTCCATAATGCAAAAGAATGTTTCCTCCTGTCTGGTGAGGATGTCCAACTCAGAGCCAGGGAGCATATCCTGAATTATAATAAGAAAAAACTGTCTCTTTCTCAGAGGATTGATTTGCCTGTCTCCTGCATTCATGCCAAGTTTTCCCGGGGCACACGTGTGCTGCCAGAACAAAAATCTTGAGAAACATTGGTTGGGAAGCTGCAAAGGAGCATTCTTCACCTTGAGCATCTCAGTGCATTTCAGGGTACTCACAGGACGGGTGCAAAGTGTGTTCACTGGGTAAGGAAGAGCATACAAGTCAGGATTTTATCGAATTTATTGGCATGATATTTCACTGTGGTTTAATACATTCCTATTTATGAGGGTGAAACCTTTTTTTTCTGTCTGAAGGTCATTATCCCCAGCCCAGCCTTTGGGAAAATCTTTAATTTTGTTTTATTTTCAGCAATCTCCCTTTTAAGTATTTTTTTGTTTGCCTTAGACAAAAAGGATTGAACTAACCTCAAAGAAAGAAACAATAATTAAGAGCTTACATTTCAGAGCTAGTTTCTGCCACCAACAAATGGCATGGCAAAAAAACAAAACAAAACAAAACACCAATAAACAAACAAACAAAAAACGCTTCGTTCCTCTGTGCCTTTCTCCAGAGCAGAGAATATCAATTTGGATAAATTCAGCAATATTCAAAGTGGGTTTCTGAACTGAGAAGAAGGGGAAGGGGCAGATTCTCCCTTTGATCATGCTGCATTCAAAGCAACCCTGATTATTTATTTTTTCATGTGGAGTTCTGAATAACCTTCCATATTATGTAACAATCATTATGCTATCATATAATTATAGAAAGTGCTAATACTAATCATTTTGAAAACCTTTTCAAGTTGAAAACAAACTCAAATTCTATGACCAAACAACAACAACAAAAAACTAAGATAAGCATGACCTAATAAAAATTTTAGTCAAGATTTTCATTTTATTTAAATGGAAATGTCCAAGTTATTTAAAAATCGAATGAAACGATCTATTAAAGCATAGAGACACTGTAGCCACACCTGACTCATGTGTTTCTGTGGGTCTGATTATTCTTACTATTCCTTCAATCTCCCCAGCACACTGAAAGGAGGCCCACTGAGCTCTCTGAGACCGCTACAAAGGTATGTGTCGCTAAGGGTTTTGCCATCTTCTCTCCCTGTGATCTTAGAAAAATGTCAGAGGAGCACATGCACTGTCTTTGCACGAGAGGGTCATCACAGAGGCTGAAAGGAAGGGGTATATACATTCAAATGCTTTTTACCTTCAGTTCTCTTTGTGTTTTGTCCAGGCCCAGAGAGAAATTGATATGGAGACCCGTTATTGTCTTTCCATATTGCCAAATCCCCTAGAAAAGGGCATGGTAAGTGTTTGAGCTGCAGGCCTGCACATACTCACATTCTGAGAATTAATAAAGAAGATCGTTTCACCTTATCTCCTATGTACTCTTAGCAAATAACTCCAAAGAATCCTTAACTTCCCTGCAGACTGTGCCCATTTAACTGGGAGGAATGAATCCCCACTTACACCCTTTTCTTAGTAATCATAGGTCTGGATAATATAGTATGAATGTAATTATAAGTCTTGTGATTTGTGTAACTTTTGCATGCTAATAACAACATGTAGTCATGAATGATGTCTTAGACCTTATTAACTCCCTTTACTCTACAGCAAGCTTGATGAACACTTCTGCCTGGTGTTACTGATAAGAAGCTGTGAGATACCTCTGGTAACTGGTGCCAGGAAATGTGGACCATAATTGTCCTTTATTGACAAAATGCAATTGTAACTTTAATTCTATGCCATGCTCTGCAAGTCATGTGGTCAATGTATAGGAATGACAACACTGAACTTATAAAAGTAGACTGTAAAACCTGAAGGATGAGCAGAAACATTTTAGAAAGGCCAGGAGCCTGGCTCGGCTCCCTGGATTCGAATTCAGAAATAAATTTCTTTCTACCAGTTCCCTGCCTCTTGATTTACTGGTGTTGTGGCTTAGTAGCGGAGGGTCACTTGAACTGTAACAAAGTCAAAACACACTTCTCTCCAGGACTGGTGATGTCCCAGAGACCAAGCCCTGTACAGAGTAGCTGTGGGTTTATGGAAGAGGTAGCATCTCCGGGAACCTCCAGCTCCAGTGGGCTTTGCGATCCGTCTATTAAGGAAGTGGGAAGGGGTGAACGGTGTTGAGGAGATAAAAAGTGGGGACTTCTTGCTAATTTGGTTTAAGAAAGCATCTGTAGGTAGGTGCAGCAATGATGTGAAGGTGGAGGTATTCTTGGATGTTGATGAACCCCTTCAAACACTTCTCCATATCGATGGCTCTGAGAAGTATTTTGTTTGTCCTAGGTTTACAGTCATAGCCCTCACACCAGGCTTCAGTTCATAGCTGTAGATAAGACATTGTTCTGAGGCTCCCAGAAACCCCCAGATCTTCCAAGGTAGGTAGAAACCCTCATCCCCAAAGGGGGAAAACGCTGCATTTGCAAGTGGACAGTTCTGATCAAGAGAATTCTATGAAATGTTAATTCTTTAAAACTTAGAATATTGATTCTTTTTTATATAAAGACAATGAGAAGCCACACAATAATGATCAGATAAGAACATTTTAGTCCTGGCTGTATTTTTTGCTACCTGGGAAGCCATGGACGTATCATTTTATCCAAGTCTGTGTTCTTATCTAAGAGGTGTGAACAATAAAACTTACATCATCAGGCTTTACACCTGTAAAGAACTTAACATATTACCTAGCATATTGTTTATTTAGTTTTTTTATTTTAAAAAAATACTAAACAATCTGTATGGTATGTGGAGATAAACTTTGGAAGCTAATGGCAAGACAAAAACACTTTCTGAATGTTTCAGTTATCGATCAGTTCTTTTTTCTAGTAGTAATTTATTTAAATAATTATCCATGTTCATTTTCATTATAATCATAGCATCTATTAATTGCCAGTAAGTAATTATAAATATTCTACAAGACTTGTATGCCCAATTAAATTTATTAAGCAATAGGGAGCCATTGGAGGTATTTGATCAGGGAATTTATTAATTCCCTAAGCAAATATTTGTCATTTGTCAGGCACTGTTCTAGAAACCACCAGCAAAGGGATGAGATAGACAGAGTTCGTAATGTTTACATTCTTATGGTGGTTAAATGAGGCCAGATGTTCTATGATCAGTGATCATCTGGCTGCAGAGTCTAGGGATTTAATAGAGACTGAAAAGAAAGCTGATGAAGAGGAAACTGGTTAGAAGACTATGACACTGATTCAGGTAAGGAACAACAATTTGTTATGCCTGACTGAGAGAAGTGGAAGAATCACCAAGGGGATGCGGGATTGAAGGGAGAGATAGAAAGGTGATGGGAAGAAAATGGGGACATTGATTTGGAGGCAGAGTAAAGAGTTCTGTGTAAAAATGTGGTCAAGGCATGTCTTCTGAGCACTGTTGTATGAGCTGTCACAAATGGGAGATGGTAGTTTGGGAGACTACCAAAATTTGAGTTCAGTTATAAGAGTATGATTCTAAAGTTGGAAAAATTATGGAAGAGTAGAGTGGAAAGAGAAAACAGGAAAATTGATAAATGATGTAAAAATGAGGAGCTCGAGAAATGAGATAAAATTTGTCTCCTATAATTCATTACCTTCCAATAATGAAATAGGTGGATGAACTTACCTAGCAGGAGTCTTGGGAAAGTCAGCACATTGGAAACTTCCATACTGAAATCTGCTTAACATTTCAAATACACTTTTTTGTTGTCTTATCAAGGGGAATACAAGTCATAAACCATGACAAGAATTAGAAATTTCTCCGAATGTGCCCTGGAGAAAGCAAAGCTATTTACTCAGTCGAAGTAGTTCAATAACCTTATTGCTTAGAAAATGATTGTTTCTTCTCTGTAGAAATAATTTTTCATTCTTGAAAGAAATCTAAGGAATAGACTCAGTTTCTCTCAGAAAATATTAGGTAAGTCCTGGGTTTACAATGCAAGAATCAGTGACTCACCTTGAGGAAAGCTGCAAGTTGAGTAGTCAACCTGCAAATAAACATTATTCACGTATTCCATTTTAAATTGAGTCACCAGATATGCATTTCTTTTGTGGTAGAGAAATGTAAAAGGAATAATGAAGCCTTTGCATTATTAAAATATCAAATATAAAACTATAATGCAATACTATAAAAATAACAGATATTTACTATAAACAAAATGTCAAATGTAGAGGCATAATTCATGAATAACTAAGGAAATTTAAGACAATTGCTGAATGCATGGTGCTTTCAGTCTGGCTGAGGAAATTATATATATATATATTTATATATATATACCTAAACAACGAAATAAGATAAGCATTAACATTGCCAAGCAATTTATCCAGTCTTTTTGAAGAGTTGAAGGCCACATCATGCTTTAATGATGAGAGAAAACTTTACAGAAGAAATGTTATTTTTAACTTGCATCTTGAAAGATGGGTATAATTTGTGTAAATTTATAGTGTGAAAGCAAAAACATCCTTGCTTATTGATTTTGCTTAAATAAAAGCATGGAGGCACAAAAAAGAATGAGATGAATTTAGGGAACTTAGAAAAAAGATGTGACATTTGATATTTTGTAAAGATAAGTATCTTGGATGCCTGGCTAATGTTTGTAATTTTTATCATGCATGCATCCCAGAGTCATTGATGGTTTCTAAGAAAGAAAGTGGGTTTTCAAGTATAATTGGGCAAAAGTTTAGAGAATAAGTTGGAGAACAAAATGATTGCAGGACCAATGAGTGTAGTTTCTCTCAGAATGTTTATCTTGAGAGAAAATGCTAAACAATGTTCTGATCATTTATATGTTAAATTATGACTGGCAGTATTTATACTAGGTGTGTAATATTATGCATGCCAACTTTTGTTGTGTTATAAGGAGTACTACACCCTTTACCCATTCAACTCCTATAATCTACCTATAGCTAAGGTCAGTGTAAGAACCCTGAAGAGTTTTGATTCCTGTTAACAAATGACCCAAATGTCAGCATTTCTACTGAACCACTCTGTTCCTCAGTTTTTCACTTGATAAAATTAATTTAATAAAAGTTTAGCGACAGCAAATGAAGCTTAAATAGGTAAGTATATATAAAGCAAGCAAAATAGTAACAGATACATTGCAGATGTGATATATATTTCACCTATAATGATTATGTATTGGTAAACTCATATACCCATGAGATCCACGGCCACCTTTAATGTCCCAATTATATGTAATTCAAATGCGCTGATCCCAGGGCAAGGCTCAGAAAATGATAGTTATGACAACTTCTTAGTGCCCCCAACAGGGTTTTTATTAAATGGCTGTATCACTTCTCCTAAATTGTACATACTTGTAAAGAAAGTATGGCAAAAATATTATTTTGTATCCTTTTGCTTCCATTTATGAGGACACTTTCATTTTTTTCCATCTGTGGGTCTTCCAAAAGCAAAAGCAACTTATACGTTTATCCAAAATGCATTGGTTGAGATGGAACCTTGTACACATCAATACAGAGGAATTCCAACCTAAGCCCTTCAGGTGGCCAGACAATTGGAATTTATCTGATACTGCATTCTCCCCTTATCTGTGATGCACAGTCATCAAGGCTTGACTAACTGATTCTTAGCCCACATCTGTAAGTCCTTAGAGAGTGATGCTGGATGAGGCCCTGCAGGTAGATAATGCAAGCCAACACCAAGGATATGTGTCTATTCCAGTAAAATGGAAAGAGTGGCTTAGGGTACTAGGCCATATTGGGGCACAGTCTTGATTTCTGTTTCTGGTGTGACAGGTGTGACATTCAATAGATGAGGTGGATACGTCAGCTTTGATCAGTGGGAGCCTATGCTGTTGGGGCCACAGACCGTTTCCATCCTTGGCCTTATGTTTACTCCATTAATGTGTCTATTGTTCCAGAATGGGGATGGTCAACGGTAGAGTTTGGCCATAGTCAACTTGCTGAATCATTCTGACTTCTTTACTGTTTATTTAAAGCTTATTTTATGGTGAAGGCTTTCTGGTGGGTATACATGTGCAATGCAAGGATCTTCATGCCTGATATTCAGTTTCAAAGTCTATTAAGATAACCTTTCTTCAGGCTTCCTTGCCTCCAATCTTTCAAATTTGCTCCTCTCAGATGACAGTCAAGGCATTTGCCACTGCCCATGAGTCTGTATTTACTCCTACTTTTGGACACTTCTGGTCACTTCTCTTTTCATTTAAAGTAGATAAGGAAGTACACAGCAAGAAACTCTGGCCATTGGGAGAATTTTCCATTTCTGTTGTCATTAGGGAGTTCTCCTAAGTGGAGCTATGCTTTGGGCTGAATATGACCGAGAAAATTCATATGGTGAAACTTAATCCCCAATGCAATAGCATTAAAAGATGAAGACTTTAGGAAGTGATTAGGTCATAAGAGCTCCTCCCACGTGAATGGCGTTAAGGCCCTTACAAAAGATGCTTCACACAGCATTCAGCCATTTTTGCTCTTCCACATTTCACTATATGAGGACACAGTGTCTGCCTCTCTTGCCATGTGTATACAAAAGAACCCTTCACCAGACACACAATTCTGATACCTTGATCTTGGACTTTCCAGCATCCAGAATTGTAAAAAATAAATTTTTAGTCGGCCTCGGTGGCTCAGCCTGTAATCCCAGCGCTTTGGGAGGCCGAGGTGAGTGGATTGCCTGAGCCCGCGGGTTCGAGACCCACCTGGGCAACTTGGCGAGACCTCATCTCTACAATAAATCAAAAAAAATTAGCTGGGTGTGGTAGTGTGCGCCTGTAGTTCCAGCTACTTGGAAGGCTGAGGCGGAAGGATCGCCGGAGCCCAGCAGGTCGTGGCTGCAGTGACCGGGAGCAGCCACTGCACTTCAGTCTGGGTGACAGAGTGAGACTCCAACTCAAAAAAATAAATAAATAAATAAATAAAAATAAATAAATAAATAAATAAATTTTAGTTCTTTATACATTACCCAGTTTCACATTTTTGTCATAGCAGCACAAACAGATTAAGAACAAATTGGTCTTGAGAATGGGGTGCTACTATTACAATAGCTAAAAATGTGGAAGCAGCTTTGCATGTAGGTAATAGGTAGAGATTGGGGCAGTTTTGAAGAGCATGCCAGAAAAAACCTAGATTGCTGTGAATTGGGTATTAAGGGCAATTATGCTGAGGGCTCAGAAGAAGTGCTGCTTCCACTTCTGTATTTTGAAGGCATATAACTTGTTTGATCTCACATGTTCACAGCTGGGGAGCTTCAGTCTTCTTAGAAATTATCTAAGAGCAGTCAGGTGTGGTGGCTCACGCCTATAATTCCAGCACTTTGGAAGGCTGAGGTGAGAGGATTGCCTGAGCCCACAGGTTCGAGATCAGCCTGGGTAACTTGGCGAGACGTCATCTTTACAATAAATCAAAAAATTAGCTTGGTGTGATGGCACATTCTTACAGTTCCAGCTACTTGGAAAGCTGAGGTGGAAGGACTGCCTCAGCCCAGTAGGCGAGGTTTTGGTGCATGGGAGCATGTCACTGCCCTCCTGCCTGGGCGACAGAGTGAAACTCTGGCTCAAAAAGAAAAAAAAAGAAATTATCTAAGTGGTTGTGACCAGAATGTTGGTAAAAAAACATGGACAGTAAAGGCTATCCTTTTTATTTTTATTTTTAATTTTGAAGATGTGGGGTATAATCCAGGGTTAGGTATTCAAATGTTCATTATCCAGGTACCTTTGTTGATGAAGTGTGTCCCCACTCCCCTGGCAGTTTCCCACTACTGACAATAATGCTCCCCACCAGCAGTTTCCAACTACAGTCAATCCCTTTTTCACAGTATTACGATAATTGTTCAAGGTCTGCTTATGAGTGAGAACATGTGGTACTCAGTTGTTTGTTTCTGTGATAGATCACTTAGTATTATATTGTCCTTCTTTTTTTTTTTTTTTTGAGTTGGTGTCTCACTCCGTCGCCCAGACTGGAGTGCAGTAGCCGCTCCCGGCCACCACAGTCTCGACCTGCTGGGTTCCGGCGATCCTTCCGCCTCAGCCTTCCAAGTAACCGGAACTACAGGCGTGCACTACCACGCCCGGCTAATTTTTTTGATTTACTGTAGAGATGAGGTTTCGCCTGCCCAGGCGGGTCTCGAACCCGCGGGCTCAGGCAATCCACTCACCTCAGCCTCCCAAGGCACGGGATTACAGGCTGAGCCACCGAGCCCGGCTATTTCTGTCCGTCTTTATGGCTGTGTAATATTCCATCATGCATATGTACCACATTATTTTTATCCTTTGATGGGCAGCACTGTTGGTTCTATGTTTTACTATTGTGAATAAAGCTGCAATAAAAATGCATGTGCAGGTATCTTTTTCATAGAGTGATTTGAGTTTCTCCAGGTATATTACCAGTAGGGGGATTGCAGGGTCATATGGAAGGTCAATTTTTAGATCTTTTAGGAATTGCCAAACTGTTTTCCCCAGTGGTTGTACTAGTTTACACTCCCGCCAACAGTGTAGAAGTATTCCTTTTCCCCTCATCCTCTCCAGTATCTGTTTTTTCTTGAGTTATGGATGATGGCCATCCTGACTGGAGTTAGGTGTTATCTCAATGTGTGTGTTTTTTTTTTTTTTTTTTTTTTTAGTTGAAATCTCACTCTGTCACCCAGACTGGAGTGCAGTGGCCGCTCCTGGCCACTGCAGCCTTGACCTGCAGGGCTCCGGCGATCCTTCCGCCTCAGCCTTCCAAGTAGCTGGAACTACAGGCGCGTGCTACCATGCCCGGCTGATTTGGATTTATTGTAGAGATGAGGTCTTGCCAAATTGCCCAGGCGGGTCTCGAACCCGCAGGCTCAGTCTCCCAAAGCGCGGGATTACAGGCTGAGCCACCGAGCCTGGCTTCTCAGTGTGGTTTTAATTTGCATTTCTTTGATGACTAGTGAGACTGAGCAAAGACCTCTACCTGTCACCATACACAAAATTCAACTCTAAATGGATTAAAGATCTAAACGTAAAACCTAAAACTACAAGAAACTTAGAAAACACAGGAGACACCCTTATGGAAATCGGAACTGGCAACCGATTCTTGATCAATACCCCAAGTGCCCATGCCATAAGAGATAAGATAGACAAGTGGGACCTCAATAAACTGTAAAGCTTATTCAAAGCCAAAGAAACCATCAAGGGAGCAGGGAGACAGGCCACAGACTGGGAAAAAATATTTGCCAGCTGTATATCTGACAAAGGTCTAACATCTAATATCTACAAGGAACTCAAATGTGTCGAAAAGGAAAAAAAAACAGCTCCATTACAAAGGGGGCAAAAGATATGGATAGATACTTCTCAAAAGAAGACATACCAGCAGTAGAGGCCATTCTGATGAGGTCTTGGATGAAAATGAAAAATATCAGAAACAAAAGGAAAAGTCATCCTTTTGCAATGTGGCAAAGAACTTGGCTACGTTGTGTTTGTGTTCTAGTATATTGTAGAAGAAAGAATTTAAGAACAATAAACTAAAATAATTGACAGAAGAAATTCCTAAGCAAACTATTCAGGGTGTTACATGGCTTCTCTTGACTATTTATAGGAATATATAAGAAGAAAGAAATGAATTTTTAAAAGAATTTATAATAAAAAGGAAGCAGAACTTAAAGATTTATAAAACTCTCAGCCTAGCTAGGTTGTAAAGACTAAAAACCCTTGTTTAGGAGGTTTAAGTGTGTGGCCAATCAAAGGTTTAGTAAAGAAGGTCAATATGAATAGAAGGAAGCAAGATACTATTTATGAAAACAATAAAAGAATTACCACAAAGGAATTTTTGAGACTGCAAAGGCTGTCAATCCATGTCAGAGCTCCATGACCTTCAGAGCAGAATGATTTCAAGAGAGAGTTTCAGGGCACTGGATAGGTCCAAGGTATATGAGTGACATCAGAGCCCACTGCCCAGCACTGCCTCTGTCTCTACTTTTCAATTTCTGGTGCAGCGCTCCTTGACTGTGGCAACTGTGATTCAATCACAGCCAGGTGTGGCTCAAACTACCACAAAGAGCACAAGCTTTGGCAACATACACACTCTTCAAGTGTGCAGAGTGCCAAAACTGTGGAGACAAGTATACCTCCAGAGTTTTCAAAAGATGCTTGGAAAACCCGGGGCCCATGCAGAAACCTGCCACAAGTGGGGCCATGGCAGAGAGGTCCCGTTAGGGCACTGCCCAGTCAAGCTGTGGGGTCAGCACCACTGTAGATGGCACCCAATATAGCAATGCTTAGTGGAGCCTTGGAATTGGTGTTAATACAGAGAGCATACTAAGTGGCATTATGGAAGTAGAGTTTTCCCCCAAAATTACAGAACTACTATGAAACTCTAGCCTGAAAGAGTCACAGACATAAGACTTCAATATGTACTAATGGCAGCATGCCCAGAAAAGCTGTGGCAATAGGTTACCCTTGAGCTTTCATGGTCCGTCCCCTACCCTAATGTGTCTGAAAGCTAGGACTTGAAGTCAAAGAAGATTACTCTCAAGACTTAAAATGTTGTTGGCCAGGCATGGTGGCTCACACCTGTAATCCCAGCACTTTGAGAGCTGGAAGTGAGAGGATTGTCTGAACCCACGGGTTCAAGACCAGCCTCAACAATATGACGAGACCTCGTCTCTACAATAAATCAAAAAATTAGCTGGGTGTGGTGGTGCACACCTGTAGTTCCAGCTTCTTGGAAGGCTGAAGTAGAAGGATCACCTGAGCCCAAAAGACTGAGGCTGCAGTGGCTGTGAGTGGCATGTCACTGCACTCCAACTTGGGTGACAAAGTGAGATTCTGATTAAAAAAAACAAACAAACGCTGTTTGCTTTGTTAGGTTTTGGGTTTACTTGTTACCTGTTGTTCACTTCATTTTTGCTCCCTTTTGAAATGATGATATCTATTCTGTGCTTCTTCCATTTCTGTGTTTTGAAAGCACGTAACTTGTTTGATCTCACAGGCTTACAACTTGTGAGCTCTTTGACTTGGAATAAATCACACCTTGAGTCTTATCCACATCTGACTTAGATGATATTTAGGTAAGACTTTTGAATGAGATTTTAAAGTTGATGCTAGGACAAGTTAAGGATGTGGGGGCCATTGAGATGAGTTTAATGTATTTTTTGTTTAAAATACATAAAATCTGGGGATGGGACACAGGCAGAATTCTGTGATCTGAATGTGTCCCTCAAAATTCATATGTTAAAATTGACTCCCTATTGGAATAGAATTGGAGGTGGGCCTTAGGAGTGATTAGGTCATGAAGGCTTCTCCCTTGTAAAGAGGTTTCATGCCCTCGTAAAGGATGTTTCACACAGTGGTTGGCCCTTGTTGACCTTCTGCCTTTCACCACATAAGGACACATAATCTTCCCTTTCTGTCATGTAGGAATAGCAAGAAGGTCCTCACCAGACACCAAATTCTAGTGCTTTGATCTTGCATCTTCCAGCCTCCAAAACTGTGAGAAATGATATTAATTATTTATAAATAGCCCAGTTTCAGACATTTGAACTGCACAGTAAAAGACAGTCTGTCACACAGCCATCTTCCATTTTTGGCCTATATAACACATCAGTTCTACCCTTATGTAAACCAAGTTAAGTGTTTCTTTTCCTCCTCTAATACGGTCATCAGGAAACCCTATATGGTTATTTTGAGCTGTGGAAGCATCCCTAGTTCGGCAGTAGTGGATGTCATAGTGTTCTAGGCCAACTGTTTGTGCAACTCATCCAGTTCTTGCTTGATTCTACCGCTACCACTTTCATTTTATGATGCTTTGTTACTGAGCTCACTCAAACTTATCGTTGGGAGGAACTGACTCTGCTATTTGTGAGCAGTTCTGATAGTCTGGTCCCTTGTTATCTCATCGTCAAGTGATCAGTCTCTCAGGACTCAATAGAGCTGTTTTATAAGGTGCATCATTCTCTGTTGGCGATGGCGTGACTTTTCTCTGGCTTAAACTTTGGTTCTCATGGTGGGCTTGCTACACATGTAGAGTATCTTTTCCCACATGGAAAGCCGGTGTACAATGGGATTTGCTCAGCTGTGTGGACTGAGCAGCACGCATGCTTGTGTCAAAGCCTTCTTGATACCCTGCATATGAATCTTAGCAGTATTTTTAGGTGTGGAGTACACAACTTCTAGAAGCCAAAGATGCTACCCGACATTGTTTTCTCATCAGTGGTAGGGGTGACAGAAGAAATAATTTAGCCTTTATTTTGGATGAGATTTTCTGGCATGTTCTAGGCAAGTGTACCTTGAAAATTTCCAAATGTTTATAGGCTTTATCACCCACTTTCTGGATCCAATGTGTCTTACAAAGGCCCTCAACATACTTGACACATCTTATTCATATATCTGGTTAATGGTTCTGTGGAATAAGAAGATAGTCAAAATCCTTTTGTACTATAATATGGCAGCAAGTGAAAGTGTTAAGCAAAAATATAAATGCAAGATGTCATGTGATGATACTTAGTGTTCCCAGATAAATGGATGCATATATTTGAGGCAATGCAAATCTATTGATAGAGACTTACCATATTTGTTAAAATGGTTATATTAAGAGGTGCTTTTTGATTGAATTTGGGGTGCTACACTTGAATCCTCTGGGACTCATCTTATTTTTATAGGGAATAAGTGGGGAATTAAATGCGAGCTACTGCATTTATCCTTTAGGTCTTTAAGAGTTTTCAGATCTTAGATCTTTTTTGCAAATATTATATTGTTTTTGATTTACTGTCCTGGTTGGGAACAAGGAAAGTCAAATACAGAGGCTTTTACTTGATTTCCTTACTTCAATAACTCCTACTCCACAGATCAGGATCCAATGTGAATGTTGTATGAATTGCCAAGCATGTCCATTTTGACTACACTTTTGGAAACCAGGAAATAACCATGAGATGGGTTCACATATCCAATGGGCCACTGTGAACTGGACATTGGCAAACATTCCATTTATGACCCAACCCCCATGTGATTCCCTAAACAGCAGTGGCTAAATGACACACTTGGTGCCTCTGAGTATCAATGAATACTCAGACTGTGTCCACTAGTCCTTACATTGTCTTGGAATTCTCCTTTATTCACTGGAAGATTCTATGTATCAGACAAATGGACAAGGTCATTGTTAAACACATTTGGTGCTGCAAAGTCTTCTTCCTGATAATTTAGCCTCACTTTAGATAACTGGGTTCTAGGTCTAAAAATGGCTCACATCATAAAACTAATCAAATCATCTCTGTTCTCTGTTATTTTAGGGTCTTATCATCCTCACTGATAGTAAGGATCCCAGTTTAACTGTGTAGCCTACTATAATGTCTGGCTTGCAGAAGATAGCCACCACTGAATTTTTCAACGCTGCTAGTACCCTCACTCATATACTCTTTGTCACTTCAGTAAATAAACTGTGCTCTGAGTCCTCCTCTGAACATTGTCAACTATTGAGTTATCTTAACTTATTTATCATTTTATTTCTAAAATCCACAGTTCTCTGAGTCTTTATACCCCCATATTATACATGTTTTGTACTTTCCACAGTTCTGTCATTTCTTCTTCCCTTGGAATGGAAATTTTTGTCTAAGCTTGCAAGAGGTCTCTTAACAGTATGATAGCACTCTTTCCCAGGGTACGTGTCAGGAATTTAAAATTTGGTGTCATAGAAGAGTCCTCTCCTATCCATAAACCAGTCCTTATTCAGTTTTCTATTCAGCATCTGCCTCTTTCCCTTTGATCCTGTCTCCTAAAGATCTAGCCTTATGCTTGCTCTCCTGGTTCTTACTAGCATATATGTTCTAGATCCTGCAGCTTCTTCTGGGAATAGTCCCTATTATCCTTCAGCAAGCTCAACACTTCCATGGCCAAATTATTTTGTATCTTGATCCCAGGAATTTATCTGATGTCCAGCAGGAAGGTAGAGATAGATCCTGATGTCAGCATATATTATCTTGCAAGACAGAGCAAGTTCTTCAAACACTGTTCTTTGAACAGCAGGAGGGAGGTGAGAGGAAAAAACAGTACATGTATGTATGCCTAGGTGCTTCAGAGAAATTTTGAGATTCTAGACTTTTAGTGTATTAACCCAGAATCCCCCACCCCAAGTCTCTGTGTCCTACTCCTTCTTTTTTTTTTGAGTTGGCATCTCACTCTGTCGCTCAGATGGGAGTGCAGTGGCCACTCCCGGCCACCGCAGCCTCGACCCGCTGGGCTCCGGCGATCCTTCCGCCTCAGCCTTCCGAGTAGCTGGAACTACAGGCGCGCGCTACCACGCCCGGCTAGTTTTTTTGATTTATTGTAGAGATGAGGTTTCGCCTGCCC